>JAPMOQ010031793.1:2892734-2919039 GCA_026543055.1 Argiope trifasciata
TATATATATATATATATATATATATATATATATATATAATTTCAGAAATTACATCTTTAACCTGATGATGTTGTACATATGCAAAATACATTTGAAATTTTTTCCGTGGTTTTATAATTAAAAAAAAGGCACTGATTTTAAATATATTGCCTGGAGTTTTTTTAAATAACGAAATGGGACAAAAAGAATCCTAAACATTTGTTTTTCTAATTTACGTAGCTAAAATTGAATGGCTCATTACATTAAGTTCATTTAGAAGATTTTTCAAAAAAGTTTGATCAATGAATATTGAAAATGGAATATGAAGAAATTTTCTTAAAAAAAACAAGTAATATTTTTTTTAATTAAAAAAATCTTTAAATTTCAAGACAGGGAAAATATTTGAAAAATTTAAATTACTGAACAGTTCACATTTATTTGCGGCAAAACACAGAATATAATACGGAAATTTCACAGAACAATTCTTAGGTACCAAATACAAAATTATGTGTTCTATAAAATGTAAAAAAAGTAAATGAATACATTTTTATGGCGGTTGGCATTTATTTTAAAGAATTAAACTCATATACAAATGATACAAAGAATTTACTTTTGTAACGTTTTCTCAGAAGAATTCTTAAAAAACTCTTAAAATTATATTTCCAAAATAGATATCATGCGATTTTTTTCTTTTAATTAAAATAAATTAGATTATGATAGTATTGATAATATTAAGAGTTGTTTGAACTATAAGTTGAAAAATAAACAATTATTATAAAGAAAAAAATGCCCTATTGTGCTTAATATAAATATTAGGAAACGATGTCTTAAACCGTTATAATCAATTCGAGAATAAGAAACAAACTCTTCTCTATGAAATATTTAACAACAGCTTTTATAATGAAGCCTTTTTACACTCATTTGATTTAAATCTACTACGTATTCCATAACGTAGAGAAGAAAGTGAACAATGCAATATTTCATATAAATATTACATTAAAAATAATAACAAATAAAATTTTTTGAACCAAAATTTTATTGAAATTGATTAAATGAATGCAAGTTCTAAATAAATATTTCATTTAGTAGGATTTTCTTTGCCATAATAAATTGCTTTTATTATTTGTATCTTCAATATTCAACTATTCACATTAAATTTTAATATCTTAAATATTTGTATTTAAGGGGTAATAAGAACAAAATTCATTTCAAATTTGGATATTAAAAGAAAAGTTTAAATAGAAAAATTGTGCAATTACAACCTCAATGAAAGAAAATAAGTTAAAAAAATAAGAAAGAGTAAGAATTAAATCTTTGGCTCTAAGCTGAAACATTCGACTTATGAATGAGTCTTAGAAATCATCATTTATTTCATGCAACTTATTTATTACATACCTTTCCTTCCTTAGCTTTAAAAATGTTAGAAATAAGATGGATAATAAATTCTTTTAATGAGAATCAATGAAAACAATTTGCGCTCTTAACCATTAAACATTTTGCAAGAATGTCGAATTCATCCTGTTTGAGTCCTGGCGACACTATGTTTGAATTAATTATTTTTCTTTTCAAATAGCTGACTTTGGTGACTAGTTGGTTTACTGGGCGCAATAATTGCGGAAAAGTTCAATTTAATATTATCATTTACTTTGTATTGCTATCTGAAAAATTGTATTTATTTCAAATTTGAAAGACTTGTATCGTATATTATTTTAGATGACTGACCCCTTTCGCTTCAATGGACTTTACATTCCTAAAGAAATTGTAAAATTTGGTATTTCATTCTAATTTATAGCATCTCCATTATAATTTTAAATCGTTTAAAATCATTATCAGAATTAAGTAAATATATCGTTTGTCATCCAAAATCTCCTTTTTCAACATTGAATTATGTTAAAAATGGAAAAATTTACTTCATATCGATAATAATTCTGAATGTGAAAGAAATGAAAAACAATACCGGAACTTTAATAGTGACTTTTAACAATGATTTTGGTATTATTTCAGAATTATATTTTTGTATTATCGTTTGCATACTTCTAATACTCGTTTCGAAAAATAGATTAAATGCAAAAATAATCATTTATAAGGTACAAAAAAGAATAAGAATGGAAAAAATAATTTTAAAAAATTAAGATGATATCAAAATTATTTTTGTTCCGTAATATTTTTAGAAGTAACAACGGAAAAAACAACAACAATTTTTTTTATAATTTTTTATTAATTAAAATTTTAAAAAAATTGCTCCTAAGTGCACATAGTCCAAATAATTTGTATTGAAATTCGGGAATCCCTAAGCAAAACGGTCTAATCTGTACAGTGAACATACACACATATCCACCATACATTACCAAACGCAATTTCAAGTATATTATATGTAAAAGTTGAATAAAGGAGATGTAGACAATATAATTTAAATCTTACAAATGTTAATGTATTATCTATAAAAGACTAGATACCAAATATGTCCATAAACATTATACTGAACTACAGGATCAGCAGAATCATCTTCGTAAATTAATTAAATCCTTGTTGACAGAATAAATTTATGAACATATATTTATATACTAGACTTACTCTTAGCTTATTCAGAATATGGATCGTATTACATTTCAAGTGGGTAGATAGATGAGTTTATCAAAAGCATTAAATCCATCGTTTACTTGAAGGTTAAATTTGATCCTGGTTTTACATTGCATCCAATATTTTTTTATTAATTTTGTATTAGAAAGGACTAATTTTAATACTTACAATAATTAGTTAGAGATTATTTTTAATGTATTAAAAATTAACTTTCTTGTGTCTAAAATGAAAGAAAATAACAATAAAAATCCAACTGTGTAATAACAAGAAGATGAATTTGAAAACTTTTATTATCTGTTTACAAATATCTAATAAATTCGTGAATTGTGACAAACTAATATGCAAATATACTAAGCCTTAAAAATTCTTTTCTATACACTTGCGATAAAGTGACACTTATGTTATTGAATAAGCAAAAACAAAACATTATGTATATCATAATATATTGTTTTTTATTAAGTATATACACAAATTTTTCATACGGCAGAAATTTTACAGTTTGTTATTAAATCGGAAAATAAATTCAAATAAATTTAAATTACCAGTTTTACAAAGAAAAAGCTTACAAAGGAACAAAATAGTTTTAAAAAATGCTTATACCTTACAGTTGTGAATAAATTTTGTGTAATAGATTCAGCTTATTCGGCAAAATTTTTGCATCAAGAATTTTATCATTTTTAAACTCTCAGATATCCGATACCTTTGCCGATAACATCTCTAAAGCTTTGAAATTGAGAGGCATTTCAAGGAAGCGTCAGCACCAAGAACTTTATCATTTTTAAACTCTGAGGCAACTAATAGCTTTGACGATGCCTCCCCCCTCTAAATCTTTGAAATTGAGCTAGTTCAAAGAAGAATTCTAAAGAAATGTGATGCAGTTCAGATAAAATTAATACATTCAATGTATAATTTTAAAGGATTATTTAGTATATGTATATATTTTTATTCTTGGTTATTAAGTTGTAATTGAAATCTGAACTGTTATTCAATAATCTCCAATTCAATGACGCAATTTTTCCTTCAAAAATTAAATATATAACGCTTGATTTCAAACATTTTAAATTGAATTTCTTATTTATTTATTTAACTAAATGAAATAAGTTTATAAATATTTCTAATTTTTTTACTATTTAATAAACTAGTTTTATATTTAATACCAAACAATTGATTACTTAAGTGTGAAAGACGTTTCTGATTTAAAACATCATGCAATCATGCAATGAAAATATGTATAAATCTGCTTTTGCATAATCATAGGACTATTTTACAGCAACAGAAAAATTCAAGATGACCAAACTTAAAAATCCAAATGTTTTAAAAAAAAAGGGATTTGAGTTAGACGGAAAATAAATGTTTAATTTTGTAGATATTCTTATTTTTGCACAGTAATTTTAGGAAAAGAATGAAGCAAAAGGTTTTGTTGTGTTGCATAAGCGTTGTTTCTTTTAGATAGTTTCATCTTCTAGTCTATATGAAGAAATTTTATTTGTTATGATGTCTTTAAAAGGGGCATTTAATTATTTTTTTATTTGCTTCTGAGACACAGACTTCTTTTTTCAAACTACTTTACTAACTAGAACTGTGGATGTTATTTTTATCAAAGTTCCAAAGCTCCATTTCAGTTCCAAAGATTATTAGGTCTTTACAAAGAATTGAGAACTAAAGTTGAAGGCAAATTAATGTATTAAGATAATGAGATTCCCTAATTAAATTAATGAAAATTTAAAAGTTCTTATTTTTTATTTTTTCCAAAATTAAGATTAAATAAATTTTATTTTTCAATACGTAATTTTTTATTTCTTTAAAAATAACGAAACATATTAAAATTATTTTCAATTTTTGCTGAAAGAATTCGATACAAGTATTGGTAAATAGGATATTCCTTCAACAACAAAATATTTAGAAGAAAAAGAGATTTAAAAAGATTTGGTTTGAGAATAACAAACAATAGTGCAAAGTATCTCGCAAGGTATGCAGCGTTTGATATTTGCATTTTGAATAGAACAAATCCAATCAATTAATTTTATGTATAGAACGTGTGAGGTACTTGTATATAACTTCATAGTCTGTTTAGACCCTGGCAAATACATCAAAACACTCTTCTTGACGTATTCTATTAGAGTTTGTAAATATTAGAAGCTGCTTACCTTATGGGACACCCTGTACATTTAATTACCACCTACTTATTTTCAACGTTCGTGTGTGGAACGGTGATTCGGTCAGAATTGAAAAACAGGAAGTTTAAATATCGGTGTTGAGCAAATATTTGTTTATGAGACCATTTATATAATATAACCAAATATAATTGTTATGAATCTTTTTAATTGACTACCAGCAGATTGTTAAAAAAATTAAATGTTTATGTTAATTTTATAATAAAATTTAATATTATACTTACAAATTGTTCAAATTGTTACATTGAAAATAAATATGTCATTACACACACACACACACACACACACACATATATATATATATATATATGTATATGTATATGTATATTTATAATTTTTTACTCGCAGATTGTTAAGCATATTGAAATAGATATGTTATTTTTTTTAAAAAAATTAATTGTTTTTCACAGATGGTTGTCATTCTTTAAAAAAAATTAATACATTATTTTTAAAGATCATTTAAATTGTTTACTTGCAGACTGTAAAAAAGCTATTTTTATGAAGTATTTTGATTATTTTCTTGCGGATTGTTAAAAAACTGCAAGCAATTGTTGGAATATTAATTCATAAGAAGCAACCTTCATGATTCGAATACCTTAAACATTCTAAACATAAGTTGGATTTGTTTCTAAGATTTTTTAAAAAGTCCATAGCATGAAAGCTTTATTTATACTGCTAATACTGATTCCCTCAATACTAAATATATGTTCATTTTAACACAGTGTGAATGGATCATTAGAACAAAACCACATTGTCTTGAACAGCAGTTCAAACAAAGGGACTAACACAGGAATTGATCGAACAGGGTTAAATCAACACTTATAATAACAGAAGCATATTGTCGATTGCCCTGCAAACTTACTGCTGTGAAAATATAATTTTTTTGTGACGATAAAAAAGATATCAATAGATGAAATGTTATATTATCCCTGTAACAATCCGACCTTGGTAATTTAAACGTGTACTGCACCATACTAGTTTAGATAAGCTCTCTGAACAGAAGATCTAATCCATCAAAAACTATATATATTAGCAGATGTGATCTGAAAGAGCCGACAGGCACAACTGGTTTCAGCGAGTTTGCTGTTTTATCAGTTATTCATTGAAGACAAAGCCAGGAATGAAGGCACGCCTGTATCAGAGCACAGAAAGTCATTAAAACGAAATCCAATATGTTACTTGGTGTTATTTAGTTACAACCCTGTTCATCTGTGGGATTTCGAAATCGCTTTATGAAGTGTCACAAAAGCTTTTTCTTCAGAGTTTTTCGAACCATTTGAGCATATTATTTATGTAATCGACACTTTCTAGCAATGTAAAGTGCGATGCTTTAAAAACAAAGTGCATATCTATACAAGAATATAATGGGTTTGTTATGTTGAACGACTATTATTGGAAGTAATTTATGCTTAAATGGAAATTAAGATTATAAATGGAGCTTCTTAAAGTTCCATTTATACAACAGTTTTAAGACTGTGTTTGTCAAGTTTTAAATTCGATTTCATTTATAGTAAAAGAATGATGCAAGAATGGTATATTTTGCATACATGAAGAAAGTGGTAAATGTATTGCATCAATACTATTTTATTATAAAAATAATAGGATTTATCTTTAGTAATTAGATTAAAGAATGATGATTTATTTTGTTAACGTTTGTTTAATTTTTTCATTACCTAAAAGATAAACTCCATAATCACTTTTTATTATTTTTTCTTATAGAATATGACCATTTTCATACAGAAATTACTGTAATAATCAAAACATTTCGAGAATGAAATTTTGATAAATCTCCTTGTTTTGGATCTTTCTGAATTAAAAAAAAATATTTTTTCAGTATACTTTTTTTATTTGTTATTATATTAAGAAATTGCATTTTGTTGGTTTACATCGTTATTAAAAACCAATTTTTGGTGTATATATATGTGTGTGTGTGTAAATAATCTCTGCATTTTATTCTAACATAGTTATTGTATGCATTTCCCGATACAAAAAGTCAATGTTAACTTAATTATATACACGAAATTATATAGTTATAAAATATTTAAATAGTAATATGAAAATAAGTAAATATTTACACAAATGAAGTTAATTTCTTACTCGCATATTGTCAAAAACGGATAACAAATAATAGAGATATTGTTGTTAATCTCGAAAATTTGGTGTAATAATAAAGGTGGGCAAAGACTGTCTGAAGAGTTACCTCTCAACAATTTAAATTATTTATTCATAAATTACGTGTGCATTTTATTCTAACATAGTTGTTATATGCATTTCATAATTGAAAATAACTATATAAACGTAACCACTTAAACGAAATCAAACAATAATAAAATATTTGGGAATAACATGATAATAAGCAAACATTTACACATAGTTAATTTCTCTCGTGCATGTTGTCGAAAAAAAAGAGAAATAATAATAGATACATTCTTGTCATCTTCGAAAATTTGACATCATAAAGATGGGACAAGGGCACCCTTGTCAAAGAGTTAAATTATTTGTACATTTTATTCGAACTCATTTATAACATGTATTTCATAATTAAAAATGCCTATATTAAATTAATATTTAAACGAAATTATACAGTGATAGATCATTTAGAAATATAAAAATAAGCAAAGGTTTACAAAAATACTTTTTATCCTGCAGATTGTGAAAAAATATAAATAATAATATAGAAATAATTATTATTATTATTTTGTCATAAAAGTGGGAAATAGACTGTCACAACACCTGTCAAAGAATTAATATATTTATAAATTAATTTTGCATTGCATTCTAACTTAGTTATTGTATGCATTTCCTAATTGAAAATATCTGTATTCACCTAATTACTCAACAAAATTATACAGTAATAAAGTATTTAGGAATAACATAAATGTGAGCAAAAGTTTAAGCTAATGCAGTTACTTTCTCCCCTGCAAATTCCTCAAGAAATAGAATAATAATAGAGAAATTATTGTTATTGTTGAAAATTTGCCGTCATAAAGTGAGACAGAATCTGTCACATCCTCATATATATATATATATATATATATATATATATATATATATATATAAGGTTATTTGTTTAAATAAAATAATATAATATTTAGGAATAACATGACAGAAAGCAAAAATTTACACAAATAAAGTTAATTAAATAGGAAAAGTTCATAGTATTAACCTGAAAGTCAAGCACAATTCAGTTTGAAATATGAGATATTTAAGACGAAATTTCGAAGATATCAAAGAACAAAATTTTTGCCTGTGTTGGGCTATTTTCGAATAAGAATTAAATTTCTAAAGAACGCTCATATTTATTGTAAACTGTCTTTCGATATTTCCTCCATCGTCTCAACAGCAATTTTCCAAAATTCTTATTGAGCATTTCAGACATAAGAATTTTTCTCTTATCCTGCTTTGAACGAAGTACACAACAAACCTTAAAAGTGTTTCGAGGTTCACTTTTAACTGTCAAGAAATCTTAATGAAAGTTTTCTGTTTGAGCAATTTAAGCGGAAATATGATAAGGCATTCATTCCAAATATGAAATACAAGCTTGATAGCACGCAAAAGATTTCAGATGACTTTATAGCATTCTAAAATATTTGCATCTTATTTTGAAAGTGGAAAAGTTCTTTAATTATGTTGAGATTTGATGAAAGTCGGTTAGGTGGTCAGAAGTAGAGAGTAGTATTTAAATTGCTAGAAAGACAGCGTAGGAGTTTATTTTGAAGATTTTCTAAAACTTTCTAAATTATTTTGAAAGATTTGAGCGAAGAAAGTTGAATTGGATATTTATTGAAGATGATGCTATTTAAAATTTTTGAAAAGATGATAGCAATAAGTTTGCTTGGTTTTATATAATAATCATAATCAATCATTGCTTGTTAAAATTAATGAATCAATTTCGAGATAAGAATTTGATTGGGTTTGGGTTAAAATAAACAAATAGTATCACTACCAAAAAATCATTTTAAGTGAACATTATTTTTAAGTAAGGTTATTTTTCATGGTATTATAATCTAATGGAAATATCATTACAAAAAATAAAGGAGGCAATAAATATTTCCCAAAATGAGATCTGAACTTCTTCGACTGTTAATATTTGTTTTGATGTCGTATTATGACATCATCACATCATAAACATATGGTGACCAAATTGTCGATAATAGTCAGAAAGTTTGTTTTAATGCGAAAATAATTTATTGAAATTACAACAAAATCTTTCCGAGCAATGCAGGTATAATGCTCATGTTTCTTATAATAATGATTTAACATTATTATTTAATAAAGAAATATATTCTTTATTATATTATAGTGATGACGAAGATGATGCCTCGTCAGTTTTACTGTGCGAAGTAAGTAGCTGTAGCTTCGGAGGGCAAATGCACCTGAGCACCAAAGTCCAGAATTCTGAATTCTAGCTTAGATAAAGATGACACACACTTGTACAAGCCGATTTTATTGGGGTTGGGGCTCTTTCACCGCCACACATATAGAACGTAGATGAATCACAACCATATTCGAGTTAGGACTCGAGCCTGACATACTCAAATCACCGGAAAGACACGCTACCCTTAGGCCAGGATTCCAGTTAAAGTTAGTGATTAACAGATATATTAATATAAGTAGTGATAGCTATAAAAAGTAATTAAATTAGTTATTAAGAGTGCTAGATATGAAGAGACTTATATGAATAAAGAGTAATTAATTTTGTTATGCAATAATATTAAAAACACACACGCACAACAAAGTAAAAACATTGCAGACGAAGATATGGTCTGAAATGTCAACGAGATAATCAGAAAAGTGGTAGTTGTTGATTCTGCATTTGAACCATTCATTTAAATTTTGCCTCATCCATGGAAATACCGAATGTGTTTCCAAATGCTGAAATGGTAAACAAAAAGACCTAGTTCCACATTTTTCTATCACGACTGCAAGTACTTATGGATAGCGCATAATTTTCAGTGAAGTAGATTTTATAAACTGGTATACAGATGCTATTACAAGTATATGATTTTAAATGGTATGATCATTGAACATTTGTGCTGAAACCAAATGACTAAATCTATATCCAAAATACTGTTATAAGACATTATACAATAGCTTTAAATGGTTTGTTCTAAACTCTGAGTATACCTCACACAAAATTGCTAAATATTTTGTCAATATTGTGGAATTTTTTTACTGTAAAATTATGATCTCTCTCTTATTAAACAGTTTTATCTTTCACATGTCATTCACTTTCGCCTATCTGATTTTTTATAATTTGCATCATCATATTTTATGTGGTTTGAACTACTTACTTTTATATGCATGTTTTTATAATATATTCTAAATTTTATCATACCCTTCGTGCATTATTGTAATTCTGGCTTTTGCGCCAGTAAACCACTCAATAATAGATATTATTATTGCAATAATATATTTTATTAGAAATATCATCGCCATCTGAGTCATTCAGAAAGTGTTTCAAATTATACATTCCTATGTAATTTTGACTTGTTTTCATACATTATTATTCAACTTACAACTTGTAAACTGATTTTAGAATTATTCTGCATCATACATAACATTATTTACAAAAAAAGAAAAATAATAAAGCATAGTTTTCTTTTTACATACTAATCGACAGTTTATATAATGTTGAACTCAGAAAATATTGGCTTTTTCTATGCTTTTTCATTAAAAAAAAATACTAACTTCTGATCATGTAAATTTAATCCAAACCAAGCATTAAAGTTTCATTTCGATTTCTCAAATTGCGTGCTCGGTATTTTTACTTTCAATGAAAATAAAATTATGAAAGCATTCTTTTAAACTCTTTGTGATAGTTTTAATAAGCGATGACATTTATTAAAAATAAAAGTCCAAAAGGGAAATAGCATTTAGACATGAACTGCTTTTACAAAAGTACAAAAATCTTTTCCATGTCGTATTAGCTGATATTTTTATTGGAATAATTCGACATGTCTTTCCTGTAATCGGAAAGAGATTTTCTTAGGAGCTCTAATTTTTCCTTATTATTGTTAAGATGGATATTTACAAAAATTGTTCGAGGAAAGATTATTTTTTATT
This sequence comes from Argiope trifasciata, assembly GCA_026543055.1. Taxonomy (NCBI): domain Eukaryota; kingdom Metazoa; phylum Arthropoda; class Arachnida; order Araneae; family Araneidae; genus Argiope; species Argiope trifasciata. The sequence goes on from JAPMOQ010031793.1 coordinate 2,903,534, forward strand.
TGTTTGATTTTCTTGAGTAATGGAAACTTTAAAGCAGGTAATGGAAAAATTCTTAAGTAGCATTTCTTTTACTTAGGATTGCTTACACTGATGACTGTATTTATGTCAATTCATCTATTAAGTTAAACACTATGGAATATGAAGAGGAATATAACCCATTATCTTTTACCTTCGCTACAATCCATCTGCAAATTATATATTTAGCATATTAATCCAAATTACTGATAACTATTGAAGCTTAAATTGCTAATAAATCTGCTGAATGCTTATATAGACGCCACTTTAACTCAAATGTAGTAGGTATTAAGGTCACATATCATTAATGTTTGACTTATGCAATGAAAATCTGGTAATATAATGAATCGTACTACGTTTTATTCGTTTAAATAATTAAATTGTCAAATCTCAGTTGTTATTGCAATAAAATATTTTATTAGAAATATGTCAAAGCTCAGTTGTTATTACCATAAAATATTTTCTTATAAATGCATGATTATTCATTAGGTATCTTCCAATTAGGGACGGCTCGGATATGTATAGAGTAGCTCTCGATTTGTCGTTTAGTTTTCGCCAGCCTGGTGGGCATCATAATGGAGAAGGAAGAAGCTATTCCAACTGATGAAGGTGATGTTGATGATAATGACTCTCTCGATGCTGCTGGTGGGATTGTACCAATGTCGCAGATGACCGTTAGGAAAATGATCATTTCATTGCTATCGAATCGTTCCGCTTATTTCTCAACCTCCAGATATGACTGTAACTTCTTTGCTATTATTTCTTTAGATAAGCATGAGAGAAGAAGAATATGATCGCGTTGCTTATAAAGTGGTTTATTGAGAAAAGCATTTTAGTTAAAAGTTGAAGTCAAAAATATGTTGTTGTTATTTATGGTACTCTTACCATCCCGCTGACAGAAAGTTGTCAGTGATATAAGCCGAAACGATCGTCTCTTATTCAATATCTCTAACTAGGGCCAAGAGTACGACTTGACTACTTCATGCTTCATATTCGCTTGCACAATCTCTTTTTACAGAGGTACACATTCCTACAAATAAAGATAGCACACAGAAGAACAGCCATACCCGAACCGGGACGCCCAGATCACGAAAAAGACATGCTACCCTTGTCATTACACCTAAATTACAAAGATAGCCCTTGATTATCAAAAGCTATTGTGTAATGATTATCATGGTCGATTTACATACATTTATTCCTCTAAATTTTAGCTCTTGTAAATCCCAATGCAATTAATCACTTTAGACATTTGCATCATTAATTCCTCCAGTAATTCAAAGAATTTCAAAGCAATATTCTGATTGTCACCACCTGCTGGTAAAAATAAAATAAATCCAGTGTTTGCTTTCTTGGCATTACTGCTTCAGTATAGAGAATTGGTATGGCGAATTGATTAATATACGTATAGGTCTACATAAGAAGAACATCAAGACAGTTTTTAATTCACGTGTCTAGGATAAAATCTTTTATCCCAATCTCTCACTCAGGGTTTATTTTTATGAATATCACCTAGATTAAGAGATACTTTGAGTTTTTTATACTATTATTTTAGGGTCTTGGCTTTTGGAGGGTTGTTGTCATAACGTCAACTATATTCCTGTGAACAAATGACCAATGTTGCAATAGAAAAACGTTGAGCTCATTTAGATTTTCTGTTAATGATGCCATTTCATTAAAAATCAATGTTTAAATTACTGCTTCTATTTACGTATTAATCATTCTATTTACTTGGCAATTAACAGAACAGGGTTAAGCAAACATGAAAATAATTTATTGCCAAATTCGACCAAATATTTTGCTATAAAGGAAGAATTCTACTCATCTTTTATTTGGTGTAGCAGCAATGCAAACTGCATCTTTTAAACTTTTTATCATGATTATATTGTTCCTTTTAAAAAGAGCTAGTTCTTACCGAAATAAAGTAACGATTTCCTGTTTGAATAACGTATAATTAGAATGAAAACACATAAGCTTCTTTTTCTTGCATCATATATATCTTAAAGCATATTTGAATTGTCATTGAAAATGCGAAAACATCTATTTCCATAATATTTTTTTTCTCTTTAAAATGGATGTTAGACTAAAACATATAGGAAAAAAAAAGATTTACTTTTTTTATAAAGCTAGTTTTATTTTTATTTTTGCATAGGCACTTGAAATATGGAAGAAAACTTTTGTTTTAGAATTGCAGAAAAACATGCAAGGAAATTTGACTGTCCTTGAAATTTAGGTTAGCAAAAGTATTTAAAAAAACCTTTTTTTATTATTGTAATAAAATTTACCAGCAAGAAAATGTGACTGAATTTCTTTTTGTTTATATTACATTAATACTTCATTATCGTGCCTTTTACTAGTTGTGAATCTCGTTTGACAGGAGTATAGGTCTGACACCAGAGTAAAGAATGGAAGTTGGAAACCAATTTCCACTGAAATACTGCACTCATATTTGGAATATGTTTAAAATTCACCAGGATACTGTTTTTTATCCCAAAATTAATGTCTGCAAAATGAAATTGTGATTACACTTACTACAGAAATATATTTTTTACCCCATCGTGTGATGATCATTTCCATATTTAGATTTGCACAAACTAAATTTATTGAAATTGTACAGATTTCCTGATAGATAAATTATGAATTTATAGAAACTACAAAGAACAGATTCGAAATATTCATTTTAATTATTTAGATTAAAATAGCTCAAATACATATTTTGTAATTTTGAGTAAGCTGTTTAGGGTTATAAGCAATTGGCATTTAAATTCCTTATAGTAAATGATAGATCACGTTCTTTCAAAATGTAAAGAATTTCAGCAAATACTTCTTATGTATTAAAATAGTTTACAAACGAGACAAATATGTTAATATTTTTTTAATGTGAGAAAATAGCGTATATTTTTAATTATTTTTATATTTACATTTTAGAAGTGTTGAAATAAATTCTATTGTATCTGCCAATGCTAGTTGAGAATGTAAAATTAATGAATGACTTCTTGGCAGATCATTAATAAATAAAAAAAATAAAATAATGTATTTAATAAAAATTATTATTATTAGAAGTCTAATTCCTAATTATTGTGATATATCATTATTAAAAGAAAGGAATCTCATCGACGAGTTATTTTCTCTCATTTCTTATGTTCATCATAAACAAGTAATATAAAATTTACGGTTTGTTCTTACTTAAACCAAAATTTTTTTTTTTTTTATTTTGGTTACTTTTTATTATATAATTACAATTAATATATATATGTATATACATATGATAGAATAAAAATATTGAGTAGAAAAACATTGATTGCAATATATGGTGTTGGACTATTTTTTTTGTTTGCTTCTATTCCTATTTGAATTTTCGTTTCTAATTTATGAAGATGATAGTGGTCTATAATTTCTCATTGCAAAAATTGAACTCGCATTCTTCACCTTAGCTGGAAAAATAATAAAATCCTCCTACCGGTTGAGCTACTGTATGTTAGTTTAAGTTTCCATTATAAACTGCCAAAACTCTATTTAAAGTATTAAAAATTAATTAAATTCAATTAATGAAGTTAAGTTTGAAAAAAAAATCTGTATTGACATCAAGTTTTAACTACTACAAATTTTATAAAAATGAGCCTGTACTTGAGTGGACAAATAAAAAGTATTTTACTAACGATTGAAAATTTTAACAAGATATATAAATAAATATATGTATGGAAGATGTGTTGTAGGAAATGAAAAAAAAATATCACCATTTTATGAATTTTAACATAATTCATTCTAATGTTTAGAGTGCAATAAAGTTCTATAATAAAGCTAAGAACTCTACACGTCTGTAATTCCAAAATAAATTCGAGGTCGAAAAAAAAGAGATAGAAGTAACTCGATAAAGAAAACAGAAGTAATAAATATTCTTATTACGTCCAAACCGAGATAAAATATTGAATCAACTTCTAAATTGTGTTATGTCAGGGAGGGAATCTATTCAATACAAACTTCACCCTTCTTCTATCTCCACACTCCGAAATATGGAAGTCGTGACACCTATAGACAATCGATATTACAGCGCACATATCGTATTGTCCTGTAATAGATTTGCCTCCGATAGAATCTACAGCAATTTGACTAGAAATGCCAGCTTTGCAGCATAAGAAACTTGCCTTTTTTTCGAAGTGATCTAGTAATATAAAACACAATAAAAAAGACGAAGAATAAATTGGAGACAGTGTTAAGGAAGAAATAAACCACCCTGGGAGCTTAATTTCTTTTTGGAATATGTCGGAGTTTAGTTCTCTCTTTTTTTTCTTTCTGTTTTTTTCCGAAGGAAAGGATATGTGTATTGGAAAGGAAATTCTTATTCTAAACATTCCAAAGAGAATATATTTCTTTGTGAACATAATAGAAGATATGAATATGCTCAACCAATAACAAAGGAGAATACATAGAAAGTACAAGCGTACTCAACGATCTTAAACTAAAGTATCAAATTTTATTTAGTTATTACAATTATATAGGTTATTTACGAAAGATTTAAATGCAATTGAAAATTTTTTAATTCCTTCTATTAGTTCAAATTTTTACTATATGCATCTTATTCAAATTTTAAATCCTTAATAAAATACTTTTTATTCATTGACTCAAATTTAAACACATTTTTTTAAAACTTGTTGTGGATAAAGATGCTAAAATAGGCTTTTTTAAAATTATTAATCCATTAATTAAAACTTTTTCAGTAATTTCTGTTTGGTAGCCAAAGTCGTCACCAAGCTGCATGATTTTTCTGTGTTAAAATAAGTTGAAGTAGATTTTTAAAAAATTATATTACTTTGAATATATAAGTAGACTATAATACATGTTCTTAAAATGGTTCCTTTTATAACGGTTCTTATTACAATAAATATATTTATGCACATAAAAATAACTCTATAAATACTAAAAGGCCCCCATATATCCGTTCAACCAAGTTATAGCCGGTATGCCAAAGGCCTTGATTATTATTAAGGAATCCCTTTTTCTCTTTCTTAAGTGTAATTGCCTGACTTGAGAAAATCTATATTTATTGAGAACTTTCAGTTCAACAGATTTTCGAAATGTTGGCTGTTCGAACAAATATGGCAATGCCTGGAATAGAAGTTGGCAACTGCTGTCTGTGAAACATCTGGTCTAATTTCTTTAACCTCGGTTTCAATTGGTGCTCTGAAGTCCTCCAATGTTGAGGGAAGATATATACTGTGTCTTTCATACGAACTTATAAAAAGTGTCATAACGGTATTTAGTAAGGCGAGTAAGGTGGCAACACTATAACATTGCTTGTTTTCATAATGGAATCCGATCCGGTAAGTCTATCATGAAAATTTTCCGCCAAGATGGAACTTTAATTGAATATGGTAAGGTCTGGCACCATCACGCATAAGCAAATAATCATGCACCTTGTTTATACCATGTAAGAATGGGATAATGCATTCATTCAACACATCAAAATAAGTTAAAACGATGACATTTTTATTTAAAAAGCGACCCAATGACATTTTCGGCAGATAACGCACAATAAATGGTAACGATATTGGTGTAGAGACCGAATTGTTGCATAATGAAAAGTTTCAGTGGCACAGAAACTTCATATCTGTTTGTTAACATAACCTTGAAGTTGGAAATGCGCCCCGCTCCTGAACGAGATAAAATAAAAATCAATTTCGCCGTATTAAACCTTATTAATCTTAATTTCACTTACACACACATTTTTCCATTCATTGGTTGCCTCGAATTCCCTTAGTCACCTGGGGAAGCTTCCGTGTTGGAGTCGTAGTATGCATCGTAATTTGGAATACAAACTGTGTTCTATTCCAATCTATAAATATTAGACAGCGCATACTTTGTGGAGCACTACAGTATTTCGTTCTTTATAGACGTTCATGCCTATGGGCTTCGTGAATAAAGACACTTTATCAAAATTACCAAAGATCGGGCGTTACTGTGTACATTTATTTAGAATCAATCACCTAAGATACGTTTACTTTTGTATAGCAAACAATCAAGATCATCGACAGTCATTACAATTTCAGAGTTTGATAGAGAATCGATCTTTATTTAAAATTGATGCATATAGATTTGAAAGAAATTTACAAACCTAATGCAAATTCATTTGATGATAAATGTAACATTTCTATTTCAAAGAAGTTTTAAGTGATCTTTTCCAAACAAGGTATAAAAACTGTTGATATTCTTCCATCATGAATTTTTTTGAGAATTACTACATTTTCTCTTAGTTTTTTATATACGAGGAAATAAGAAAACTATTTTTTTTAAAAAAGCTGGAAATTAGAATATTATTTAATTATTACAATTATTGATATGCATTAAATTTTATATCAAATTCGTCAATAAAATTATTCAATGATAATTTTGTATCAATTCATTCGATCATCTGTATATTATCTACCCAGATAGCACAGACTGTTGCTCAATATTATACCATATAGCACGATGGTATATTACATTTAATATTCAACTATATTGAACAATTTTGCGAATAATTAATATCATCAAATATTGCTCAATATAGGTATGCTACTAAAGCTGTGAGTGAAAGCGACAGTTCAGAAATGTAACAAGTGAGAATACTTAATGGAAATGTGTAATAAATCATGATATTAAATATGTATAAAACTTTGAATCAATTCAGAAAATAATATATTGATTTTTATACATATAATGAAGTACAGGAGATCCAAAACTTATGTTAGTGTTATGAAATTAATATATGCTTATCAGAATAGTATTACTACAGTGTTATAGAACACTAATATGGCCAGACTACACTATTGTAATAATTGATAGGATTCAAAATTTTTACCAACTGGTAAACAAAACATTCTTGGAATGGTACTTTTTATATATTTCTTATATTTCTTATATTTACTATTTTTCTTATTTATCTTTACTTATATTATCTTTAGAATAAATCTTTACTCTGACGAAGTTAAATTTCGTGCTCGTCGTGTGTACTTGATTGAAATAAAGAACTGAAAAAGCTGGCTTGCACATCTATTTTTTCAGAAGGGTAGGCGAGGTCAGTTGTAACAATATTTAGAAAAAAAAAGGATTATGTTCTGAAATGCATCGCGGTTTCTTGATTATGAATACTTTTTAATAGCTTAAATATTGTTTCATAGAATGTCTCAAAACATTAAAAAAATCATTAATTGCAGCACTAAAATTATTATTTCGTTACTTGTGGTATAATATAACTTATCTATGACAGAGACAAGTTGAAATGAAAAGGAACAATAATGTTCCAATTTTTTCTATTCACTTTTCGTTTATTAATTTGAACTAATAAGGTATTTAATAATTATTATTCTCTGGCATAATTCTATTAAATGATATACAGTAATTTCAAGTAAAGTTATTTACCTAATCGATGTAAAATTCAATCTGCTTTAGAATTGCAGATAACGCGACCTAATGACGGACTGCATTTTAATGTACATAATTTATGAAGTATTCAATCCATTTTCCTTCACCGGAAATGGTTATCTGTCTGCAACTGTTGAATTCAGAGCAGGAGTGTTTTTAAAATTTTATCTAGCAGAAGAGTTGCTTTGTCGGCGATCTTAATGCATTTTAAATCTGTCGAGACTAAAATTATCTTTCTTATTGTTGTAGTAAGTACCAGCTTAGGTGTCATTCTTTTAGTCTAATAATTGCTCGAATTTAAGTAGCCTAACTTAACATAGGTCCAACATTGCTTTATAAAGTGATGATAATAATTACTAATCCACTATTAAATAATATATCGTCTGATTTTTCGTACTCAGCTTCGAAACCTAGAGTGTAACCATTCTTCGGAGAATACCTATAACAGTTCAAAAATTCAGTTTCTTCATTCTTTTCCAGTTATTTTCATTTTAGTATTTCTTTCTCTTAAACCATTCTCTTTCCCTTATTTTTGTTTTTATTTCATACTAGCTATTACCCGCGACTCTTTTCGCGTGAAAATTTCGATGCATATGTACGAAAAACTATCAGATAATAATAAATAAAAAATAAATAAATCTAACCTAAAAATGTTGTATTTAAAAGTATAAGCATATACTAAAAATATATGACACGAATACAATTTAATAATAAAAACACACAACTAACGTAAAATCAATTTATTTACATTATATACCCAAACAAAACAAAGCAGCAAATCAAGTCCTATTTCTTTAAAATAAGGTCAAATACATTTTATTTATTGATCGAGATTGAGATAGCTATAACAATATTATACATATAATTTTTAAACTTTTAATTTAAAATGAAGACTAAGGTGTCAACAATCACGCGCGTACTTTCAACGCCATTTGGCGTAACGCACATACCTGATATTCCTACGCCAGTTGGGGTAGCACAATGCATATTAGAAATTCTTCATTTCCTTTATTCTGTTTTCTTTTAATTCAAAAGTACTTCAGAATGAATCCAAAAGATCGATTAATTATTAACATTTAATTTTAAGTACATCAAACACAAAGAAAATAAATAGAATCGTTTCAAATAACCGGTCGAAGTTCTCCTAAACCTAACTTCATTTCTATTGAAGGGGGAAAAAAACAAAAACTGGAGCTTTACTTATCTTTGGCGGGAGTTGATCACAGCTTTTTGGCTCGAAAGTCAGTCTTTCATTAATAAAAAATTGACCTCTCAATTAACCGGAATAAACAGTCACCTATGTTTTATTCCTGTCTATAATCTATTTTTGTGCTGAGTTTCATCCAATTCTGTTCAGCTGCTCTAACATGATTGAGTGATATCCATATCGAAGACAATTTAACCAATGAGAGTGATTTGAGATAGCTTATGACCAAGAAGGCGTGGTTGTCAACACTGATAAAGTAAGTTTATGTCATTAAATCACAAGTCCTCTTCTGAAACAGGGTGGAGCTCTTTAACCAATAATTTACTAAAAATATACATTACACAGGGGGCAATCAATTCATTTTAATGATCTTGCAAAAAAGATTTATGACTATAAATTATCCCCATCTATTCAAGATCATAATGGAATTATTTTCTATTGGGATTTGCTGATTAGAATTATAATGCAAACAGAAAAAACTTCCAAATAAATGTTATCGAAAAAAAGTTATTTATTTTAATTTAGAATTTTAAAATAATTTTTAACTGCTCCTTATTTGTCAATTTCTAAAATGATTATAATTTTCTTTAATCATGTATACGTCATTAAAGAGTACACATTCTTTTCTGAAAATTTTATATATTTTAATTAATTTAATAGATCAATGTCTAATAGAATATGTTATAACTGAAATTGAACTTAGAACAATTTGCATATGGCGCTAAAATTTGAGACATAACTTGGATCATGTAATTCTATCGCATATTGAATGCAATACTGAAATAATTATGATGATCATGTTTTGTACAGTGCGCGAAAAAAAATGTTTTATGAATTCAAAGTTTTAATTTCTTATTGCTTTACTTTAGTTTCTTGTTTATATTTGGGAGCTGCATAATTTAAGAATTACAATGAATGCAGTCATGAACAAAGTTTAACATGCCTTTTTTACTCAATAAGCTTTAAATAAAAGCATTAATAAAAATTACTAAGCTAAAGTATTAATAAGCATACTAAGCTTATAAAGTGTATCTTTGTGGATGCTAACTATTATAACTGTGAAACGGGCTTTGGAATCTGGGAGTGTTTGAGTAACTTGAAGCACTAATCATTCTAATGAACATACATAAAACTCCCGAAAAGAAATCCAGCAGAATTCAATTTGGGCATTGTGATGGCCAGCATAAATACAGCTTTTTCCCTTTCTGCAAACCAAACCTCTAATCGAGCATGAGAGTAGCACTACAAGCGCATTGACCTTTTTAAATAGAAAATCATTACATGTGCTATTATTACCAGATGTGCTATAGAATAGACTTATGTAAAATCAGCAAAAAATAATTGATTATTTAACAGCAAAGTACTGTTAAAATGTCATATCATTTTACAACCAGACTTTATCAGCTAGAAGCTGCAAGACAAGAATTCATCCAAGCCCATGCTCAAATGCTATTCCTCTTGACAAGTAATAAATCTGTCATCGTTCTTTTTTGAGCCATTGGAATGCAATTTTATGACAACAAGTTTGAATTTCGTTTTAACCCTTTTATATTAGTTCCAGCTTTTCTTCATTATCCATTATTTTTTAACAATGGAAATGATTTCCTATTTAGAGTACTCCAATAGAAAACGTTTCTTTTGTAAAAACTCGTAGCAATTATCCTATATTTCGCTAAATACGTAAGCAAATAGAAATCAAACCCTTTAAACATTTAAAACTGTGTTTATTGAATATTTCTCCTAATCCTACTGTTATTCCTCTGAGTAAACAAAACCAAATTTTAGCAAAGTTAACAGGAACATTTTATGTCGAGGAGGCATAAAGTTGAAAGCAATTTCCTTCAAATACCTTTTATGGATTTTAAAGTCAATGAGTTCATTTTTGGAGCAATAAAAATAATGCGTTAAATATTAAAATCAAAGTCCAAATTAGCGTTACCAGACCTTGGTCTACAGATTCGAATCATTCATTCTTTCTGCCTAACATTTAATGAAAGAACCATCTTAAAATGATGAAGTAACAAATCAGTTGCATAGCTTAAACCAATTCTTATATTCTGTCTAAAAAAATTACTTACACGAAGCGAGTTTAAATAGTAACCAAATTTGCAATGTAGTTTTTGCCAGGCACAAATCACGAAACTTGTAAAGAAAGGCCAGGTTCATATCGGTTTGTTTACTTGGAATTACGGCTCAGAATTGGAAAAACAAAAGAACACCACAAAAAATCGAATCCGAAATAAATTTCGGTATGGCCTTTAGCGAAGCCGGTCTCGGGCACTAGGGGTAGCGCGTCTTCCACCTGATCTGGTCTTCACGGGTGCGAACATGGTTGTTCTTCATTTGTTTTTTTATTTGTGAGGCTTGTGAATGTTCCCCCTTGTAAAAAGGGACTGTGCAAGTGAATTTGTGTGTCATTTTCATAAGAGCTAGAGGTCTGACTTTTGCACTCTGGGTCTCCGGAATCTTTGCACTAAGCTACTGTACCACTTTTCCATGGAAACACGGACACGACATCATCACCTTTTCTAAATATCCAGCATCTACAATCTACATTTGTCAGAAATAATATATTCATCCCATGGCGTTCAAACAAGAGATTGCTCTACAACCAACTACATACAATCTACATACCAACCTCTCCTCCAAAAAAAGGATGCAATTGAAACTGTCTTTCTTGGATGCTAAGTCGAATTCTAAAAGCACCTCAAATGCTTAAGCAGAAAATTGGTTTATTCAGTAATAATCAGCTTGAATAAAATGCATATTATGTAAAGTGATATAATAACTGTAAGATTTAGAAAACGTGCAAATATCTATCTATCTATCTATATATATATATATATATATATACAAATTCATTTGTTCAATCATTGGTGGAAATTTTTAAAGCAGAATTTTTTAATCATTTATACTTGAATAAATAATTACCTTAAATAATCTCAGAAGTATAATTTAGAAAAGTGAAAAAGAATGTGAAAGTAAGTTTGTTTTTACAAAATTTTATTTATTTGCTCATTTTATTCTGCATATATCTTAGTAGTTATCTAACGTAAAATTTTTATTCATGTTTTCTGTTTATATGATGTATGAAACGTAATTACAAAAATGTGCGAAATAATTTTAAATGAAGCTTATATTTTCTATAAAGTGTAATTCAGAAAAAAGTAGTGTACTTTTTATATTCTTTTAAATGCTTGTAAAGAATAACAACTGGTTATCAAATTTTGCTGTCTAGTAAGTTTAGTTTAGTTATGTTAACGCCCTGTTTCAAGCAACACTAGAACTATTTTGGGACGGACCTCATAATTTTGAACCACTGTCAGATGACGAGGATGGCACCTGAATTGGCACCCCCCTCTCCTCACCACACCAGAGGGAGGAAGTTTGGCCTGATCGATTTAACGTGCTAGAGACTTCCTCACACGACGGTTCTTTGGTAGAATCTAATCTCGAAACTAAAACCCTCCGGTTCCTTAGCCGAGACCTTACCACCAGGCCACCGCGGTCCCATGGTAGACTAAACTATATTTCTGTAACATTTCAAACACAAATAGGTTCATCTAACAAGTGAAATGAGCATAATTAAAGATGTAAGTCAAAAGGAGAAAACTGCAATAAAAATATTAGAAAATTTTTTGAAAATTAGGAAATTTGAAAACTTCTCAACTTATTTAATTTGCTTTATCTACAGTTTGTTTGATTGATTTTATTAACTAAGCTTTTTTTAAGTATGACTTGAAAAACGATGACAGAAAATCTGTTTTTTATATAAACTAGCTCTTCAAAAAATTTTCAAGAAAATTTTTCAGAATTGAAAAAATAATAGGTCTTAAAATGTATTAAAGGATTACAAAATTAAATTTAACACATTTCATGTAAGTTTATGAGAAAAGTCACCTGCGTTGCGAGAATCGAATGGAAAAGAAATTGAAATTTGATGACATTAGAAAATGATATTTATCGAAACATATTTCCGATTCAGTAATTATCAATCATATATATTAATTGAAAAAGATTTCTCACCCAGAGTGCGGCAGATAATTGGTACAAATTTTAAAAAAAGAAACTCTATTTAAAATAAATAGATAAACAAATACAACAAATATTAATAGTAAAAGTAGACTTTTGCTAATTAATATATTTACTTGATTTCAAAGTGACCTCTCCCTTCCTTTTCAACAATGTAGAGGCTCGGACGATCGTTGAAATTATTTTCAATGGCAAGTTTTTTACCTTTAATCTATCTCCTTCCTAGAAATGCGATTGTACACACTTTTGTCATTTAGTGCAAGTCCTCAGTTCCAAAATTGGCAATACAATTTTTATCCATGGGTGTCATGTCTCTAATCACTGTTTAGCTGTTATGTCTGCTTTAAAAATGATTTGAAATGAAGAGCAGATGGACAGTTGCTAGGAGGTGGATGCCATGGTTATTATTAAAGAGCCTGGATGCGGAGTGTGAGCGTTAGTTTTCAGTAGCTCTGAGGAGAACTCTGAATATTCTTGTTAGAGTTACACATGGGGTTGTGATTCAACGAGTATTTTGCCCAATTTAAAGATGATAACACATCCGAAAAGTCTACTTTGCACCCCTTTTGTGTCTTTATGCCTTGTGAGCTCATAAGGATCTTTTTGAAAATTCCACTTTACATTACTAAAGTGTCATTACCACTTAATATTATCATTTTGGCCCACGGGAATACAGCAGTTTCTTTAACGCCCCGAGGTACACTTTTTGACTTAATTTAACGCCTTTGTCCACAAAACATAGAGATGCTTTTTCGCCTGCACAAATTCGGTCCCAGACCATGACTGATTTTCGATGACACTGATGTACCAATTGCCGAGGTGCTTGAAGAGTTTACAGACCATATCCATCATTCTCGATGCTATTACCTTATTAGAAGGTAAACAGCTTCTCATTTGCGAAAAGGACTGATTTTTGATCAGTCCTCGGCACTGATCTCGGCACTGATTTTTGATCTGTTTCAACAGTTATCGGCATCCTTAGAAACCCATCAGTTTTTTTTTTCAGCGAGAAGCTGGACTTTTTGGAACTTATAATGCTCCAGTTCAAGCTCAACAATTTTCGAGTTGCTTGAAGCGTTTACAGATCAGATCCATCATTCTGGATGTTATTAGTTTGTTAGAAGGTAAACAACTTCTCATTTGCGAAAAGCAATCTTTTTCAGCACTGATTTTCGGCCTCTCTCAACAGTTACCGGCTTTTCTAGAGCCGTACAAATTGCTATTCTTCAGCGAGAAGCTGAACATTTTTGAATTATAATTTCTCTGTTCACTGTTCTTATTTCCCAGCGAACTTTCTCATGGAAACACTAGGCCTTAAAATTATAGCAAGTGTTCAGTATATTTGTCAACTTTCTGGAGCTCGAATATCAATCCAAATATATTTTAAATGACAGATTGCAGGAGAGTTTATCTGTCAAGGCACATTAAACACTTGCAATATAGTTTTTTTTTTTTTTTTTTGCTTAAACAACTTGAAAAATTTCAGATATTTTCCTTGACTTTGTAAAAAGCCTAAACGCAATAAGAGATACATTATAAAACATTTTACAATTGAAATCATAGACAAAAAGAAATCAGCACATATTAAAAAGAAATTAACTAAATTCTATTCTATGTTGTAATAACTTCGTTAGAGTTTTTATTGCCGCACTCTGTAATTGTAAATTAAATGTAGCAAATATTTTAATACAATTAAAGTTAAAAGTTTTGATGTTTCCTTTATCGATAGTTTATTAAATAAATCATCCCCCGAAAAAGTGGTTATGATTAAATACTTCAGTTTTACGAGAAACAAATTTATTGAAATAATTCCAGCATTCATATGCTAAATATTTGAATAAATAATTGGAACACAAATGTACTAAATATTTACGTAAATAATTGGGATACAAATATTTTAAATATTTGTTTAAAAAAATGGGAAACGAATTAAATATATTGAAGCATTTGATTTGTAAAAAACATGGATTCAATTTCTATTTATTATTCCTAAAAATAATCGGATTGATGATTACTAATTATTCCATAATGATTAAATGCCGTAACTTTTTTAGGAGGAATAAATTTATTTGAAGGGAGCATTCAAGTTATTTTATAAACTGAAATTTGTTTTAGAGTGTAATTTTAAATGCAGTTAAACTCTGATTTAAAGACTTGGTATGCTGTTTGAAAAGAAAGACTTTTATACGAAGTTGAAGAAGAATTACGTAACTTGATTTCGAAATTTATAAGCTCCTAATAGATTAAAATAAATAAATTTGAACAAAACAATTGTTAATAATCTTCTATATACACTTTTTCTTTGTCATTTCGGAAAACTACTTGACTAATGATTAATAAATACAAAGCAAAATTCATTGACAATCGTCTTGTATTTAATATTATTCTGTAAAATGATTGTGTTCTAAATTGTAGTTAGATTATTAAATAAAGGATTCACAAATAATAACAGTTTATTAAATTTGATAAAGTTTCATATTACAAAAATTTATGTAGTATCGTAGTTATGTTTTGTCGTCTGGTAAGTTTTCATCGTAAAATTGCAAACTTCTTTGAAAGTTTCGAAATTTCTGGGAATTGTTAAAAATGTTCCTGGAAAAAAAGTGCATCCACTCGAAATCGAATACCTGTGTTTTTCTCATGTTTCTCAATTGAAATAAATTTTGGCCAAATAAATAAATTTGTCTTTTTCATGTCAAAGAAATAATGATTTCCATGTTTTCTCGAAAAGTATTGCTTCCTTGTTTTGAAGGAGGATATAGTTACAATTTCAAGTCTTTCAAGGTAGCGCTTGTTGAAACTTGACTTACTACCTAAAGCAGAAAATGTTTAAAAAAGTCTTTCTCCATATTTC
>JAPMOQ010031793.1:2934559-2959812 GCA_026543055.1 Argiope trifasciata
ATATATATATATATATATATATATATATATATATATATATATATATACATACATACATACATACATACATACATACATACATACATACATACATACATATATATATATACATATATATCTGTTATAACATTATATATATATATATAATGTTTGTCAATAAGGTAGGATATGTATTGGAATTATAATACTTCCTATGTATATAGGCTAATGTTTCAACGCTATTGTATTAAATCAACATAAGGATGATTTCACATAGATTCAGAGTCTTATTACAATAGAAACTCTCATTTTGAATTCCTAAAAAATCCCATTCTAAATCTGATAACTTTAACAGTTTTCAAGGGCATTTACTTCGCCGATAGAGAATAGAGAAATGAAATAAAAAATAATTTCAAAAAGTTAAAAATAAGTCATTATTTTTATAATCAATTTGTTCTCGAATTTTCTTATAATGAAATTTCTGTTCAAGAAAATAATAAATATTTCTTTTCTAAAATTGTAAACTGATTGAAAATTGAATTATGTACTTTGATTCTACAAGTACAAAAATTTAGCAAACTTATCAATCCTTATGTATATTTAGCTGCAAATTATACTTTGTTGCCCAAACTTGTCTCGAGAGAATATCCCTTTCTCTAAATTGATTCCAAGAAATACAATTGATTGCAGGCATTTCCTGGAGTTGTTTCTTGTGCCTTGATTCAAGAGATTGTCTCTCCCACTGTCCCGATTGTGTTGAGCAAAAATTTGGAATAAGAAAATACTTCCTTAACTATCTGTAAGAAGACCTAGATAAGTCGAACTTCCTTTCTTATAGATAAGACTATGATAAAGATGGCTGACAGAGGCAGTTAGTAGGAACGTGCATTAGTTGTTTTATCTGTTCAAGTACTCTAGAACTATGCATTTATTCGAATAATAGAACAATAAACAGAAAACAGAAGTTTTTTTCCCTAATATGCAATTTATACTTTTTTGGAGAATTTTTCCAAAAATATTATACTTTGTTTATAATTTGGAATCGTTTGCAATATTAAATTTACATGCATTTATTTTCTCTTTGTTATGTCATTGTAATGGTTTTGTTAATATTATAAGGGTATGGGAATTCAAGGTATCATTTTAGTAAGATTCTTCTTATCTATGAAAATTTTCAATTCGCTTGATTCGCAGTTTGAATTATAAAAGTATCGTTTTAAAATAAATAGTTGGCTAAGAAAGAAAGTGTATTTTTACTTTCTTATAGATATCATAAAAAAGTTGCATATCTTCCTTTTAAGCAGCCTAAGAGATAATCATTGTTGTTTTCTGCTTTTAACATAACCAAAACAACAAGCACAAACTGCTACGCTACAACAGTGAAATGAAGTAAAACTACAAAGTTTGAAAGAGACATTGATACTAATTAATTCCACATGGAAAATTAAAGATATTGTATTAGTGCATATGCAGTAGGAAATATAGAGTAGCTTTTGAGGAAAAAGTTTTGAAACATAAACATCATTTCTTTTCTTAAATATCATAAAAGAAATTTTAGAACATAGAGCACTATAAAAATTAAAACTTACATATTTTTATTATATATTCGTAAACCATTATTCATTATTGTCTTTTAATAATTTTTTTTCTTTTATTAACTCTCAGAAGGTGCCACTCTTGTAAAACTAATATTTAATTAAATATTAAAAAAATTAAATTTAGACAACTATTTTTGAAATTGAAAACTATTAAATGAGTGAATACGATTTCAATTATGCTCTGAATCCCTATTCTTTTCTGCATGCAATTGAATACAATTCCAGAATTTTAACTTCACATGAAGAAGAGTAAAAATTAGAATAATACAGCTTTGCAAATATGAATCACGTCGTGTCAAATCTATGTATGTGAAATATATTTCAACAAATCTATTAGTTCAAAAATAAATGCCTGAATTGCCATTGTGCTTCACTTTTGATTGAGTACTTTACTTTAATTGTACTTCTATTTTGAATGTACTCCATTAATACAAAATAGTTTATCATGCATACTTTACTTCCATGATGCTTTATTGAAATTCGATGCGTCTATTCTGAGTTTAAGATCCCTGAATGAGGATGAGGCTATTGGATTGACCATTGTCTAACAATAAATACTTCCTCCGTTTGGAAAGTACATTTTAAACAACTAACAAATTTACAAGATTCATCTCCAGTGATCTTATGATATCAACTATTATTAAAAGAAAAAAAGCTTTCTATTATAATCGTTAAAAGATGCCCTATTTAGTACTAAACTTTCAGTATTTCGGAAAGATTGAATAAAAATATCTATTAGGGGGTCCTGAAAATAAAATCCCAAATATTCTATATAAAGCAAATTTGTTATTTAAAAAAACGGGGCTTAGGGGTGCATAGAATGTCTATATAATTTATGAAAACATGAAATGATATGGAAATCATGATTGCATGAAACATCTCAATTTTGTTTAATATGAGAGGTAGAATTACAAATCATAAATTTAAATTGGCTGTCAGCACCAAAAGCCTAAAACTATTAAAGAGGAACTTCTTTAAAAGTGGAAAATTGAGTTTAAAAATTATGAAAATTACAGTGATTACGTAAGATTTAAATATGAATACTTTTAAATAGGATATCATAAAAATGCTATTAAATTAAAATTTTTATCTCTTAAAACATTAATATAACTAAGAATAAATATTTTCATTTATCAAATATTTGACATTATTTTACTACTTACTTTGAACAATCTTCATATCCTAGTTATGCACTTTACAATACTCTAAATTCGTCTTTCGCTAGATGGTCAATAAAGATCTCACAACACACAAGACTTCTGTAAAGTACTTTCTTTAGAAGTTGAAGTTAATTTTGTAAAAAACAATGTTTTATTTTCCTTTCACGGTAATAAAATATTATTTTCTTAGTAGCAATACTAGTTTTATCTCAAACTGTAACTACTTTACAAAAATATTTTACCTAAAACATTCATGTTGCCTCGTTTGTTTTGCTTGAACATGCAACATGTTTGGTGAAGTTTAAATTGTATGAATACAAACTAAGTTAATGAATATGTCACCTCGTTCCTCAACTTGAATCAATTCCTCCACTATAATTTAATTTTGTGTACGATTCAAAATAATGCAGTGCAAAAGTTGAAGGTTGGTATGGTTCTCTTTATACATTGATAATGAGAACCATACATCACATACATTACAAGCATCACATGTAATTATTTAAGAAAGATATGAAATTGTCTCACAAGAAACACTATTATCTAAATATATTAAGAGATATTTATCCAAAAGCCGTCTAATTTCATTTTAAATGTGATCAAAGTTTAGGTAGAAATCAACATTTGTTTAAAGTTTTGTAAGCAAATAATATGTTTTCGGTGTTTGATTTTTCTTCATAAAAATGATAAGAAATTATCCATTGCAGTTCAAAAATATTTTTAATTGTTAACAATGGTAATCCAAGCTAGTGTAATTGTGGAATTAAAAGGTTGCTGGTTTTTTGGACAAAATAGATTCTAATACAAAACTACGGTATACTTACAAAAAGGTTTTTTTATATCACTATTTTTAAAGTATCATTTTATATTTCAGTAAAACTCTCTTCATTGGAGTATTTCCCATGAAAATCATAATTATTTATTAATTTTATTTATAATAATTTAAAATAAAGATATGTAACTTTTTCGAAACATTTGTACTTCAAACACACACACAAACGCACACGCATGCACACAAAAACATAAGAAAGAAACGCACTAACTCACTCAGAAGGTTGATATAAAAGATAAATGATCATTCTATTTTGGATTAAATTTTCTCATTTCAAATTTAACAATTCATTCTACTATTCAATTTTTCGGGCACACATTTAGACCAATGGAATTACAACATGCTAAAAAATTCTGATATGCATACCACCTAAGAAAACTAAAAGGAATTCGAAGCATTTGTTTTAATGGTAGGACGTAGGATTATAATTTTTGGTGCTTTTTTGAGATCGTGTTATGATAATTCAGCAGAAAAACAAGTTTTCATCTATCCAAATTCGTGCAAACAAATACACTTTTTCAATGTCAAATTATTAATCGAATAATGGGGTTCATTTTAACTTTTTTTATGCATTGATCAAAACATGAATATGTAGAATAAAAAAGCAACCATGAATTAATAGAGATTAGTTACTTTCTCGACCACTGTACCTTTTTTTTCCTAGAAAAGAGAAATAGTTATTTTCTAATTAATATTACGATTTTTGCTTTTTTTTCGTGTTGATTTTTTTAATTCTCATTCTCGAATTTTATTATTCATCTTTCCAAATTATAAATAACTAATAAACTTCCTCCTTATGTCAAAAGTAATATGTATGTACAGACCATGCTGCTTCAAATATTTACAGATTCGGTTCGAGCACCTCAGAACGAGTATTGTGATGTATAACACTATGATGATGTATGTATGGTGTATAACACTATGATGATGTATGTATGGTGTATAACACTATGATGATGCATGTATGGTGTATAACACTATGATGATGCATGTATGGTGTATAACACTATGATGACGTATGTATGGTGTATAACACTATGAGGATGTATGTATGGTGTATAACACAGACGATTGCAAAATAAGGAACCCCCTCCCAAGATGACTATGGAAATTTGTGGTAACCAATGTGAGGAAATGGGGTCTACAAGTGAATATGCAAATTCCCGTAGGTGTATAAAAGATTATAAAACAGATTTAAGGAAAATGAATCGCCCGTTAGTCGCTAACAAACAACTGTGTACTGTACGTAATCGTTGTGGCTCTAAAATGAGCAAATATTCGATTGGGCATTATGTTTTCTTGGTGCTGATTTATCATGAAATTCATAACTGAAGTGAAATAATTCGGCAATCACTACAGCATAAGCGGAGATAAAACGATTCGAAGTTCGTACTAAAGCAAAAGTAGACATCCTCGCACACAGCGATATTTCCATATTTTAGCAGAACATTTTCTCCATAGTTTGATCGGGTTGAGACATAGTAAGACAATGTAACATTGTGGCCACGTTATTCTCAGGATTTAAACCTGCGCTATATTTTTATGGGAACGTCTGACAGACATAATGTTTCTCACATAGTATTTAACATTGGGCAACTTGAGGGCAGCAATTGAAACATAGACGAAGAAAATTGCAACATATATTTTACAAAAGACAATTGAAAACAATTTCAGACTCCGTCATGCCATTTGTTCGAACTTCCAAATTTTCGAAAATCTGTTGTTTTGACAATTTTGAATAAATACTAATTTTCACTTTTTTTTCTTATCATTTCTTGAAGTTTTCATAACACAAGCATCACTTATTAATTACGTTTCATTCAGAGACCCCGGATGTTACACATAAAAATACTCGTCGTAACGTGTTCTAATCGAATCTTTAAATATTAATCGCTGAGTACCGTGTAGGATGCCCTACACATCGTATGACAGACTCTTCTTAACCTACCAATTATTAATCTGGTATGAAAATATGAATATTATTGGCAGACCAAAAGGATATTGTGGACTGGTTTTAAAATAGTTTCTTATAATGTAATTATTTATTTCAAAGGCATAGAAATATATGTTTTGTATTCAAAGCCTGTTCAAAGCATTTCATCATATTTTTTGTGTCTTTTATCAAAACGCATGTTTTGTAAAGCTTTTCTATGATCACCTTTTTCAATTATTAGTTGTCCTGAATCATCTGGTTGACACCTTTCACGAGGAAACTTCCATAGAAATTTCTGTTAAATTATATTAGACGTCAGTTTAATAAAATGAGAAAGATACATTCTAGAAAATTCGTATTGATTAATGTACACAATAATTCCGACGGTAACTCATTTCTAACAAAGGTTAAGAAAAAGGAAGCCATATTGCTTTATTCATATGCAAATTACTGATGGGTAAACATGTTTTGAGGCTGAAATAAATAATCACGAAGTTATTGTAGCCTTTTGAATGGACTGAGAAGCAGAGAAATTGTTTTTGAATATAATCACAGAAAAAATTCAAAGGTGTAAATAAAATATATAAAAAATTCTTTTAACTAAAATTCGAAACGTATTTCCTCCCCAACCTAGTTGTTGCATTTTTAATAATACATATCAGAACTTCGAGAAATGTTTGAAATGTAATTTCATTGAATTTCTGGCCATATCCAACAATTTAGTGAATATGTTTCGATGGTAACCAATGAATACATCTTCATATTATTATACATTCCGTTTTGAATACAATTTGATATTTATATATATCCTTTTATATTCAAGATTTTAAAGCAAAAGAAAAAAAAATATTATTTGAAACCAAATGAAAAAATTAATCATACTTTAAAAATATTGTAAACTGAAATTGTTTTTTCAGAATTTTTTGAACATTGACACAGAAGCAAATTTATAAGTTAATTGCTTTTTTTGCATAAGCAAAAAAATTTAAAGGGATAAAATTGAACAAATAGGAAAAGATTTTCAGTATCTAAATGGGTAATTCTGTACAATAAAAGGAAAGAAGACATTTTTACTAACACAGATAATTCTAATTATTAAATTTTGGCTTTAATTTCGCTTTCTCTTAGTTTTCATAATAAATATTTGCTAAAAACTTATTAGAGAAAAAAATCCACAATTGGAATTTTAATTCATTTATTTTTTTGAATAAAATTAACCAAAACGAAATAAAATATGTCTTGGGATTAAATTTAAATCTTTTACAACCAAGTCATTCCCCTTAAAAATACAATACACTTCCGCGTTTCTCTTTGAACACTTTCAAAAATAAGAGCTTCGAAGGCTTAAATGTTTCTGGAAACTTGCAATAGAGGCATCCGTGATTCTGTTGAATATTTTTTAAAGATAATGTATTTTAAGAAGAGTACAGAGCTTCCTATTGTGATTTATTTTTCACTTCTTTATTTCATTTCTTGTTTCCCATATCTTTGAATGGAAACAGAATAATCTAAAAGGATGTCGTTGGGATTAGATTTACAAAACTTTTCAGAATGCTTTATGGTGGAATCAGCAAGAG
This sequence comes from Argiope trifasciata, assembly GCA_026543055.1. NCBI lineage: Eukaryota > Metazoa > Arthropoda > Arachnida > Araneae > Araneidae > Argiope > Argiope trifasciata. Next base: position 2,941,636 of record JAPMOQ010031793.1, read on the forward strand.
TATTATGTTTTCCTGAAAACTTCCTTTATAGGATTAGCATTTTTTTCTCAGAGTTCTAAGAAAGATTCTAAAATCATACAGAAGGTACTTTTCTCTCTTACATTAAAATAAACAGTTGACTAAGTAAAGCTTAATTTTTTTTGAATCTGCAATTCGAGAGAAAAGTATCTTAATTTATCAGATATCGAGAATATCAAATCCTCTATAAATAGACTACTTCTATTTATAGAAGAGTTTGAAACGATTATATGCCTTTATAGATGAGCCAGCAACTATTATGGCTTTATAGATGAGATGAGTCTTTAACGATTCTATTTATAGATGAGATGAGTCTTTAACGATTCTATTTATAGATGAGCCTGTTACGATTCTTCGGTAGTAACTTACTAACCTCGATGCATTGAATTTCTAATAATCTATAAATACATTAAGTCGATTTATATATGAATCTGTAACAGATTTATTTTTAGATGTGTCTAATGATTCTGTTTATAGATTATATTACAAATTAACAGCTATTACAGATTCAATAAATTAATTTATTAAAGTCTATTACACATTTCTATTACAGATTTAGATGATTCTGTTATGATTATGTTTAAAGATGTCAATAACATAAACATTCTTCTGTAGCAACTTACTATCTTGGATGTTGTGAATTTATAATCATCTATAGTTAGGCTGCTTCTGTTTATGGATCAGTCTATATTGATTCTATTTATAGATGATACTGTAGCGATTCTTCTGTAGTAACTTACTAATTTAGATGCAGTAGATTTCTGAACCTCTATAAATAGATTACTTCCTTTTTGTCACCAAACAGAACGGCTTTCATTAATTAAGCTATATATCTGTTGAGGAATACATATTAATTTTTATTTCTCAAATTTATTATCCAAAAACAACACAGAGTTTCAATAATAGTCTCAATCATTTTAAGTATTTCTATTAATAATGTTTAAAATAAATTTTGAAAAGCTTATCAGCCAAAATATTTTCTAATGTTGAAATATTTAGGAATAATATAATAACATTTGGTACTCAAATAGAAAAGTAGAAAAATTAATATTAAAATAAAATATGGTTAACAAAAGCACTGTATAATTTAAAAATAAAAATTGGAGGAAGAACTTGACTTAGCAAAACACTAGTCAATTGTTCATTTTTTTTTTTTTAAGTACTTAAAATAGTTGAGTCGGAGACCTTTCTTTTTGATCCTTTCAAACTCAGAAAAAGGTTCAAACTTTCTTAGAAATCTGAACTAGGCAAGAACAAAACTTACTTCCTACTTATTGGACAATGTTTACATATATTGGCCAATTTACATGGTTCATAAATAGGTTTTAGATATTTTTTAGAAATTAATAAGCTAAAAGAATCCTCTGTCATTTTCTAAAATTGCGGAGCTAAACATAAATGTAATTTTTAAAATTTATTTCCCTGATTTTAATTGCTTATTCATTTATTATTAGAATCTAAATTAAAAATGATAAATCAAAAGGCAATTTATTCATTTTCTTTATTTAAACGTAATAAACAAATAATTAAATTATTATTATTAGAGAATATTCTTTCGAGGATTAATTTATTGTGTTCAGAGAAAATTTAAAGTCAACAAATAGTATTTTGAAATTAAAATTGAATTTTAAATATGTCGACTTAGTTTCAGAGTGTCAACAAAACTAATCGGAAACTGACATTATGCTTGCATAGGCGCCAAATTAATTACCTGGAATGATGATTGGACTTTGCAATCTAAACAATGTTTTTTTTTCGTTTTACTGAATCCTTGTTGTTTGCCGTTTCAAACAATGCGAATTGATTGCCATGAATATTTAAGTCACTTTTCAGATTCTAATATAAGGAAAATGTTTTGAATTTGTTTTGATTCTCCAGTGTGTACATATTATCATTTGGTAAGGACTGCTGTGAAAATAAAGTTCCATTCTTTTTAATCTTTGTGATAACATAAGTAAATAAGGACCATCTGCTGAGTTCTTCAGCTTTGATCGGAAATAATGTTGTTATTGTTTATCAAACATTTTCAAGGATGATATTCATAATTTATAGCAAATATATCATATAAACATGTTTGATTGAATTATCAAATACAAATTTAATTGCATTCTGAGCAAACATTTGACTGTGTTATAAAATTTAAGGAAGGAATGAGTGTAAAAAACTATTTTATAAAGTGCAAAATAATTGTGTATAGAGCATCATTTTAAAGAATTGTGTGGTGTATAAATATCATTAAATTCTGAAAATTTAAAATATTGGTACAGTTTTATAGATCACATTAGCAACTAGATAATATTTAATATCATTGAAACATTTTATAAAAGTCTTTGTTTACTTGGACAATCCTCAGAAAAAAAGAGAGAAAGAGACAAAAAATTATTACAGAAAAAAATATAAATATTCCTAGAAAAACAGTTTAAATAGACCAGTCAATTCAAATACTGTTACAGGAAACTAAAGAATAGAAGTTTTAACATGTTTATAGATTCAGTTAGTAAATAGCATTATGTGATTACCAAGAACAAATGCCTAAAAGTAAAATTTATAAAATCAGTAGAATTTCCAAAGCATTTAAGCTGCAAATACAACGAAAACAGAAGAATGACCTATATACATAATAGAATTTTAATAAGAATAAATGCAAACCATCAATGGAAATAGAATGCATTTAAAAATAAAACTGATTAAAAATAATATAGAAAAGAAAAAAAAAATCAGAAAAAATCAGAATAATCCAGAATTCAGCGTGGGGATTTCGTTAGTTGCAACTTCCAAATGTTTTTTTTTTGTAAGGAATCAAATTTAATTTAAAAAATAACTGACCCCAGCTCTCTTCAGAATGTAGGAACTTTGTAAAATGTCTCGATGTAAATCTGTTTCTTCACATACATATGCATACACACGAATGCATCTTCCCCCGCTTTGTTTCTAAATGTGGAATGGATATTGTTTTCTGAAACTTTATGGTAAGATTTTTCATAATCATGATTTTGTATTTTCCTATTGACTCTGATTTTTATATTGATATTGATAGTAAATTTAGAAAATTTAGCAATTTGTGTACTACTAGCACACGGTATTTTAATAAAGTTATAGCTTTGCATCTCTGGTTCTGTACATGGCTTTACTATTAATTATGACGTGTTTGATCTTTCTATTTTAGTAAAATTCGACGATATTCATAATCTAAGTATTTAGAAAACAAATGATTTCAATATATGCTTAAAAGTTCAAAATGAAGCTTTAATAAGAATGAGAATATATGATTTCATTTAAGAGGAGAACATTTAATTTAAGCAATAAGTAATTACATTTTTGAAAACCATTAATCAGTCCAGCTCTTCAGGAGTTAAAAAGACATCATATAAACAAAAATTACCTATAATAAATGAGCTTATTTGTATAAAAAATGGTAAAATATATTATAAAAATTGAAAACATAATCTATAATAAATGGGCTTATTTCTTAAATAAATGATAAAATATATTACAAAATTTAAAAATATTATCTATAATAAATGAGCTCAATTTTTTATTAATTGAAAAAATGCATGGCAAAAGTTTAAAATTTATATAGTGGAAATGGGTTTCTTTTTAGTAATTGAAAAATATAAAATTTTTAAAAAATACCTATCCCAAATGTGATAAATTCTTCAGAAATTGAGAAAATATATTATAAAAGTTTAAAATTTATTCATAAAAAGTGAGTTTAAGTTTTAGTAACTGAAAAAAAATATTATAAAATTTATTATACTTGTAATCAATGAGTTTACTTCTTTAGTAACTGAGAAAATATATTATGCAAATAAAAAAATATGTAAAAAATAACAAATGAAGTCAGTTTCTTAGCTTTTGAAAAAATGTATTATAAAATTAAAAATATATATATTTATCATAAATGATAAACTTATTAAGAATATATATAATAAAAGTTAAAAATATCTATAATAAATTAGTTCAAATATTTAATATTTGGGAAAAACATTATGAAAGTTTTTAAAAATCAAAAATAAGGGTGCTCAATGCTTTAATTATTTATTAAATAATTTATAAAATTTAAAAACATCCATAATAAATGTGCTCAGTTCCTTTAAAGCTGAGAAAAATATTATAAAATTTAAAACCTTATTTACAATAAAATTAAAGTTTAATAGCTTTTGAAATATTTTTGAAGCTTTTCCTACTATATATTAGATATACATACTTCAATCTTAATGAAACATATAATATATAATTGCTAAAAAATGAACAGAATGAATGCTGAATCCAATAACAAAAAACAATAAAGCTTTAAATAATCAAATTTCCTTAAATATTAGAATTTTTTTACTAACATAGCACAATTCAAAGAAAAAAGAAACCAGTCAGAGATTTTTAAATTCCATTTTTCTTATTTCTCTTTTTTAAAACAATGCCAAACACTTGTATAAGTTATTATCGAGATAAATCAACTCTTTTTGAACAATATATATATATATATATATATATATATATATATATATATATATATAATTGGAATTTAGAATTCTCCAGAGTTTTTTACAGTTTATGTAAAACCGTTAACATATAAAGGAAAGCAATAGAATAACACATGTTTAGGAAAAATCCATAATTATGATTTACAATAAATGTATATCTCTAAGAATCTTATAGACCATCTTTTTATTTTTTTATTTCCTATTAAAATTATAATACCGTATCTAATCTTAATGTCCTTTTATGTCACAAAGTACCAATTTTTGATAAGATACTTTCTACCATACAGCGTAGTGTCTGGAATAAAGTCTGAAAGAAATTATCGATCGGTAGTAATAAACTTCATCAATAAATTTATTAACAGGTAAGGACTATGTATAAGCAAAAGAGTTATTCCTTCCAATATCTAGGAGATAACTTAAGCACAAGTGACACAAAATTCAAGACAATGACCTGCAATTAATCTTTTAAAACATTTTAAACTTTTTATCAGTAATTTATATAGCTATTTTTAGAAATGCTAAAGGTTAATGGTGTGTAGTTACATCCGTTCATTGAAGGCAAGAGTTGAAAGCGGCTCTCTATCTAAATAATCTATTAAATGCATTCAACGCTTCCGATCTGGTCTCACAACGGTGCATAGTAAATGAAAATGTGACTGACATTATTCTCATCTGTCCCAGTTGTGGACTGGCCAATCGTTACAATATAGATGCGTATTGTTCCACTTTGGTAGGCTATTTTTTTGTGGTGAAAGGCCCTTTGTGTGTATTGGATTGACTCTTGAACTTTAAAAGACTGTGGACAGGCAGAAAGCTCCCCAAAAGTTCGATTTCTAGTCTGCGCAAAATGGAATCTTCTGCAATGCGCGCCATAACTAGTTTACTTTCTCCCATGTGAGTCCCCAATCGTTCTCTCCGGTGTCCTAATCCTGGAAATTCACCCCCAGTTTTACAAAATATATACATTTACTTGAGTTGTATGTCCCATTCATCCTATATTTACACCGCGTGTCCTAAAATTTAGCCATGTTATTTTAGGTTTATAATTAATTTTTTCTAAGATTATTTCTATTAATATTACTTTTTCGCCATTTATTTTAATAAACGCTATCAATACTAAAGTCTCATTTCCTCTTAGTTAATTTATTGTAAATAAATATAACATATTTTGATGAATTACAAAACTTCGTTTACTTTTTCCAGTGTGTATTTTTTTGTACTTTCTGGAATCCTATGACTCAAAAATCACACTCACTTTGGTTAAAAGGATACAGTTTCTTATAAGATCAGGATAGTCGCTCTCCTAATATTTTACTGTGCTCCTTAAAAGCGATTCTTTATAATATATATCTATTTAAAATATGTTTTTTGCGAATAATTCGTATCATTGCATGTAAGTATTTCAGTTAAATACTTTATTCGGTATATAATAATCTCAAATTCAATTTTTAAATTTATTTTAAATTAAAACTAACAATTTCGCGAATTAAAATAATTGTACACTTTTTGATGTTTTCTGTTTTGATCATCTTGAAGTCATACTCACAAAAACTCTTATCATTTTTGTTTAAAATTTTATGCTACATAATATAAGATGAATTTTAAATTTATATCAAAGTTGTATGTTTTAAAAAATGCTAAGATATATTTGATATTGTCTCTAATTCTTCCTGTACCAATAATTTCATTAAAGTAATTCTTTTGTGTGCATATTTCGATTTTAAGACATTGTTTGATATAATGAACACAGTTTTACTAACTTTTTGATATTTCAAAAGTAATATGATAAATTTCATTAAATAATTCACTAAATCATTAAAAAACTAATGTAGAGTCATTAAAACGAGCAGCATTGTTACTATCTACAAAACGGCATTTTTCAGAAAATGTATTCAAAATTTTAATTATTAAGAATTTTTTTTATTTTACTTTCTTATATAAATTAAGTTTTGCCTTATTATTTTTTTATTTTAAAGCATTTATAATCAATATTTAAATTTTTATGAATGCTTTTTTCTTGTTAATAATGATAAGAAAATTTCACATATCACAACTTCGCTCATATGGTATTTCGTACACATAATATCGTGAATACATTGCATATTGTAATATATTATATAATACATAATGCAATCAAAGCAAATTTGATCTATTAATTTTCTACTTATATAAATTACTAGATATAAATTGGGATTTAAAAATTGATATCAACTATCTACTGATAATTTATACGAGTAGATATAAACTATCTAAATTAAAACTAAAACTATTCAGTATATTCAAAAATAAAAAAGTGAGCAGTTACAAATTTGAATCTCACATATTAGAGCAAATTCTATAGGGTAATACTTCAAAATTTACATAAAAAACAATTAGTAAATTTTTTGTGTACTTGGTAAATTAGCATGCAAAATAAATGAAGAAGAAATATTCAAGTAAGAATTATACAATAATTTTTATTACAAGATTAAGTATAATTATGTTTTTGAAGATAATCGTTCTTACTTCGTTAAGTATAATTATCGTTCTAAAAATACCATTTTCATAATTCTTACTAAAGTAAAGTAATTAGGAAAATGAATTATTTTTTTCATACTTTAAACTATGTCATAATTTCCCATCATTATATAAGATACATTGGCACCAATTTACTTTCACCTAAATTATTTATATATCTATATTTCAATTAACGCTTAATGAAATGAAACATAAAAATCGAGCCGGAATTAAGATTAATCATGTCTTATTAGGATTTCTAGTCATTAAAAGATCGGGAAAAAGACTTTGATGTATGAAAATTGAGACGGAATTTCATTTGATTCCATCAATGATTACTCTGTATTAGCTTCCTTCTTTATTAACGAGCAAAAATGTCTTAAAATTTAACAATCAATTATCTTTAATTTTCTTTTTCATAAAGAAATAAGGATTATTTAAAAATTTTAGCATAATGTAAGATAAAATTTACAAAATTTTTATCGCATATTTTACTTAATTTGGTGAAAATCATATTTTTAATTAAACCATTATAAAGATTTTTAAGTAAACATTTTTGCAAATTAAAATTAAAAATTATCAAATATATTTTCGGTTATATATATATATATTTGATGAGTTATTATACAAATTCATTTGTACAATTGTAGTTCAGTTAATTAAATCTAACATTAAAGGTACAGGGAATTCTAATATTGACTTTGCGAATTATTTATTTAGGTATATAAATTTTTATACCTAAAATAAAAAAAAATTATATTAGGTTATATAAATTTTTTTATTCAAATGTATTGAAATATAAACAAGAAAATTTCTTTAAAATTATTTCTTAAGCAAAATGCATAACTTTTTGAAAAAATAATAGTTACATATTTTTTAAAAATCAAAATATTTCAAGGATAAAACCAGATAAAACTATCTAAAAAAACTCGAAATATAAAATTCCTACTTTATTTTTTAATGTTTAGTAGAAATATGTATTATTAATTCTATTTAATTTCCCAAAAAATTGGGGCACATAAAATATTTTAGAGTTATTTAAATCTAATTACATTATCATTTTGATAAAAGTTATTAAGATGTACTTTTCACTTCTAGGTCCATTTTAGTTCCATAATAACTATTGTAGTTGTTAGTTCAGTATATACATATATTTTGGAATGAAACGATGGAAATATAATTTCATGTTTTCGACCATTTTTGCTTATTTCAAAGTCCACTGTAACTTTAATAAAATGAATTCAGTTTTTTGGATTAGTTCTAGATTAGATTTTATATAAAAATTACTAGGAACTCAAATAAAAAAATGTTTTCAACATTTCACAAGCGTACTTAGAATTGCATCTTGATTATCTATGTAGATTAGGCAAACTAAATATAACTTTAAGATCGCCAACATAGCTTTAAAAATAAATGTTAAATTGTGTAATATGCAATAATTGTATATCTACCTTAAAATATAAATTTCTGGCTGCCCCTATTTAAATAGATAAATTTATAGCATTAGTTTTCTTGAACTTTTCATGCACTTCAATTTTCAAATTTGATAAGCTTTTAATACCATCGGATACAGCTAATCTGTTAGTAAGACCCATTCTTTTTGGAAAATAGATATAAAAGAAAACTTATTAACTAAACTTGTTGAAAGTAATTCTTCCAAATTCTGTTTCATGCCTCTAGTTTTGAAAGTTTTAAAAAAAGTAAAAATGAAGATGATACTTTATTTACTTTAAAGTATTTTAGATATAGTACATAGCATTGTTTCTAGAATATTTACATAACTTTTTAAAAATGAATTTACACTTAAATGCTTTTAAATTATAATAACAGTACAGTATTCCCGTACGTGCAGTAAAGTTTATCCCGCTAGACTGACAATAAGTAGCTCTTTGCAAATCCAATTCTTTCAGCTTCGCTTGTCAGAGTTTTTAGAAGCTTCGCTTTTATTAATGTGTTGTTAGGACGTTTATATAAAAGTTTATATAGGAAAATAAAACTTTTATATAAAAGTCTTATTTTATTTTTTCAACATTTATCAATAAATTTATAATTTATCCGTATAAATATCATGATTCGAGTGCAAACTTTCGAATAAAATATATTACTAATAATCCTATATTTATGAAAAAATTAATAAAGTAAATGATTAATTGATAATTAAGTTCTAAAATATAATTAAATGAATTTCCATGCTCATAAGAGAACTGTAGAAATTTAATAAATATTTTCAATTTAGAATTTGAGTGAAAAACTTAAGAAAATATTATCATATTTTCAAACATGAAACTAAACTAAAAATATGTAAATTCAAGAAAATGTGTGTAAATTCATAGAAAACTAATGTCAGGCAGTAATAAAAATTGATGATTGGTTACTATTTTTACAAAAAAACATATAACGCACAATTATTTTGTTGAAGAAACCAAAATAGATGAATTTATCTCAACTGTCCTTAAAGTAATCATAATTTTCAGTTTTCGCCGTTATAAAAGCTTTGCATATTCAGAATATTATCCTTAGATAAACAAAAGTACTACGATTACTTTTACGCATTTTCTGAAATTTTTAGCAATCCTGTTTTAAAAATGGTAATAGCATAAATAAAACCTAAGTGTAAAAATATATAAATATATGGCGAAGTGGGTTTGGTTCTTAATATAGGAGTTAAGTTTGTTTTATTTATATACAATACGTATAATGGACGATTCTTTTGGCGGTTGTCTTTTCTTACTTTTCAAATCTTATACAATCGTATTTCATATGATAATACAATATGGTAATAGTATGAACTAAACCTAAGTAATTTTATATAAAAATTTAGCAAAACCCATTTTAACCCTTAACATAAAAGTTGAATTCCTTTTATTTATAGCATATATGTATAATGGATAATTCTTTTGACTTTTGCTCTTTTCACATTTCGTAACTCATAATAATCAAAATAGCAATACAAAATGATAAAATTATATAAAAATCTAAGCAAAATTTTATAAAAGCATATAAATATATAGAAATATAGTTTTAGGAATTAAGAAAAAGTGTTGAATTTATTTTATTTATAGAATTTATGCATAATGAACAATTCTTTTGACTATTGCTTTTTCTTGATTTCGCAACTTCTAGCACCCATGTTTCAAAATTGGTAATTAACAATAATACTAATTAACTGAATAAGAATAATTATTATTCATTACACTCATAACTGCCCCGAACATATTATTTATACTAGCAATCAGCTGGCTCAACTGGAAAATTGGTAATTTTTATTTTCGTTTCAAATTCTTATGCATAAATTCTCTCCAAAAAACACTTTTAAACATCAAATCATAACATAATTAAAGTCATGCAATTTATATATCCTGATATATTCTATTCATGGTGTATCCTTATAGAATCAAATTCTATGCACGTAGAATTCTAATTATAGAATCAAACCCTCTTTTTTATATGACACCTATTCCACTTCAGATAATACTAAATGGGATTCTCGACCTAAATGACTAACTGTTATCGAAATTCAATTCTATTTGTTTATTGATCGATATAGGTTCCCTAATTAACGCTGAACTTCTACAGCATTCATCAACGTTCGTTGACCCGATGTTATTTTCAGAAATTTATTATCTTTTTTCATTAATCATGAACTTTTCCTTTAATTACAAACTAGAAAAATGTTTCTCCTATACTGTATTGTATATTTCCATTTAAGGATGTCAATTTAAATTTAAATTCAAAAATGACTTTGATAGGGTAGGTAATTACATTATCAAGACAGGCATGAATAAAATCACACCGAGAGTATTCGAAACTCACTTTTCTTGTGACAGCGTTTATTATTATTATTTTGAAACTATCTTTATTTTCAGCGTCATATTATGGAGAAAATCTCCTTAGATGACATCTGAAAAAAATATATATATATTTCTTAATTCTAGAGCGATCATGATGATATTTTTTCATTTGTTTTTTTTTTTTCATTTATTAAATATTTCATTAGCAAAATGTGCTTAAAGACATCTGAAATTAATTTTTTTCTTAATTTCACTATGGACTTTTTAAAAATAAGTACTTTTTCACATTAAAAAAAATCGGCAAGGAATTTCGATAAAGCTGAAGAAAAAACTCTAACTCACTTTGACTATTGAAAAAACTATTTATCACTAAGAATTTGACTGCATTTACTGTTTTGTTTTCACAACTATTAAAAATTTCTTTTTGATCCTATTGCAATTATATACAGATACAAAACAATTATATTATTTTTACTATCTATTCACATAAAAAAGTGTGATTATTTAAAATATAAACTATACTTTCCTCCTATCCGAATGACAATGCAGAATTAAATCAGAAGCAGAAAATACAAAAATTAAGAATGAATATGGCATTTGGCATTTTCATCGACTACATTAAATAAATAATAAAATTATAAAAAAATATTTCTTATTGTACTGTATAATATGAAGTGGAACGCGTCTTTTAATACAATATTGATTAAAAATGTTTTTATTAATATAACTAAGTTTTATAAAATGTATTACCATTTCATGGTTTACAGCAATCCTAATAGCCCAAGGATGTGCAATATTTTAATAATATTGTTCTATAAACTCATAAAGAGATTAATACAATATTGTTAGATATCTGGGTTTATTGAAACTCAGGGAAAATGCCTACAGTGGAGCATCGTTTTACTAGCATAATTCGTTCCTAAGTCTTACTGGTCATGCCAGACAATCGTTAAATAAAGTACTTTTTCAATATAAAGTACGACTGTGTTTTCATTCTAAAAATTCTCAAAGAATTGTATAATGTAATATAAAAATATCTGTCAGTAACTCGACTATGTTTAATAACTTGGAGAGCAATAGACACAGCATTCAAGTTAAATGGATTTATGAGGACGATACGCGCAGTTGTAAAAAACAACAAAAAAAAAACAGACATTTCTATAACTTTATTATTTTTTTCGCTTCACAAAATTCGTGTCAATGGACATGGCTTGAAGGAACTTTTTTTGCGATTGATAAATTGATTAACTGAGTTGATTTACTATTATCTCTATTTTTTTCCATTACGGAAACTATCATTACTAACATTTTTTAACTTACATTCAGTTTTGGCAAGGTTAAATCCGAGATGATACGTATGACAGTGATCTCATCAGAGCTGACAGAAAAAAAAAACTCTAATGGTTATAAAAAGTATTTTTTTGTGTGCGTGTAAAATAGCGTTTTTTGGAGATGACAGCTATTTTAATAAACTTAAATATAATGTCTTATCTAAATATAAACCAAAATCGTTAGAGCAGTTCCTGAAGTAAATAAATTTATACATTTACAATAATTGGTCGTTTCAAGTTATGAGATATGTTATTTGTTCTATGTTAAGTTGAGTTACTCCTTTTTCATAACACATTAAAATCTTCACAGCGAAATTATTATTAGATAATGGATGTTACAAAAATAAACATTAATAATTAAAGTACTAACTTTTTAATTAATCTTTAAGAAAGCATTATTAAAATGTTCATTTTGCTTCTTAGTATTTGTGGAAAAAATTACCGAAATTCTATCGAAGAATTAAAACCTCTATAGAGTGTTCACATATTACTTATTTCATTTTCATTTTTATTAACGAAATACATTCTGAGAAAGGATTTGTTTGAGAGTTAAAAACAAAGTAAAAATTAACATGCTTCGTTTAAAATCATTATTACTATAACTTTCTTTAATGAAACTCAGTTTCATCAGAAAATAAAATTTTAAAATTTTAAATTGTTTTTATTCTGAGCCATTTTCAGTGAGCATATAAATTACATTCTTTTATTTTAATTGCTGTATTAAATTACTTTCCATAAAGAATTCCTTAAAATAGGAGTAAATATTCCAGTATAATAGATTTTTATTCGAGAAAGTGAAAGTAAATATAATTAAAAACCCGGAATAATTTTAAAAGCTTTTCCATTAATGAAAATGCTAAGAAAAAATTACAAGTTTGAGAAAGAAAATGATATTAAACATTTGTTGATTATATTATCTTTTTTTAAACTTTTTTTAAATCTTAGTATGACAATTGCCAGAAAAAGATATGAAGTATATTCAGTGAAACTGTTTAGATAAGTCTCAAGTAAATCGGGTTTAAAAACACACATGTTAATAGCCAGAAAATGTATGACTTCGCCTATATGAAGCAATACAAAAGTACTTTTATAAACTTCATTTTTATCAGTTGCAGATTTCCACTGTGAAACTTTTTTTTTCTTGACAGTCATTTTATTTCAATTATTCTAAAATACAATAGAAAAATATACGGTACTAACCCTTAATGGGTTTATTGAAATCCAATTTAAAGTATGTACTGAGAATTTAAAAATATGTGAGATGCTGTGTATTATAGGTGATTAATTTGGAATATATATAATACATATTGGCCAATAAATTGATATCTTTGGATTTATGATAATATTCCAGATAAATTCTTTGTCAAATATGTATATAATTTTATCTATCGATTCGCCTTTTATACCATTGAAATACTAGGGCCAACAATGTAATACAATTTCACAGTATTTTGAAACATTGTGAAGTTTCACAAATATGTAAAGGCACGTTTTGAATAACATAAATATAAAATACTGTTAGTTTTTAAGTTGAAAGAGATAAAAATTAAAATTTTTAATAGAATTAATTGGATTTTTTTATCGTTAATGTCATATGACTTATCTAACAATTGCACAAGTTAATTATTTAATTAGCTAATTCTGAAGATATGCATTACAATTTATTTCAGCAAAGACCAAACCATGCTTCGGTAAATACAAAATTTTGTTTGTTGCCTGTTTAAGATTCACAATATAGGAGTATTTCCTGTTTCATTCTTCTGCTCTCAAGCAAAGCATTTGCAGCAATTTTTTTGTTAAGAATATTCAACGTGAAATGTATATTTGATCTATCTATCTGGGTATTCCTACTTTTTGTAGTTATTCAACAGTGGTTTTTTTTTTCATTTATGAAAGTGAATTTTTAAATGAAGATGAATTTCCTAGGTGAATTTTTTTTCTTCCGAGTGTAAATGGATGTTTGAAACTGTGTTATAATGTAATAACTATTTATTAAAAATAATTTTTTTAATTTTCGAGCGTAGATTTATTTAAACACAGAAAAATCGTTCTCATTTACGCTGTACTGAAGTAATGCAATTTTAAATGAATAATAATTTTCTATACTCATAGTAAAATATTTTGCAATGAGTGATGATTTTTAAGAATTTAAAAAATTGGCAATTTTTTTATTGACTTTATGCTATTTCATTATTTTCGGAAAATTTATAAAATTTTAACTATAGTTCTCAGATCCTCTCAAGTTAAAATATTAATATTTTTTATTATTATACTGTGTGTTATATTAATATTATATTATTCATAATAATATAAATATTTTGATATTATATATTATTTATTATTTCACATATTAATATTTTTAAAACAATTTAAAGTTTATTTAATTCAAAAAAGTAGAGCTATGTGATGGACTTCATACTTATTGGTAAAAGAACTGTATACCCAATGTGCATTTTTTAAAACACATATAGTTCAGATATAGATTAAGAATTAACCGTCGGTTGTTAAAAGTACTCAATTTATGATGTTTTTTTCCCTATTAGTACTTTTACACAAATGCCATTTTTTTTTTCGTTTTGTTCTCAAAATCTATTTTTAGTTATTGTTGAATTTTTTTTAGATCTTAAACTTTCATACAATGCTGTTATTATGTATTAACAATATAAATGAAAAATAATCTAAAATGAATATCCTAAAAATCAATAAATATCCAGCAATGAGTAAACAAAATATGTATATTTTCTACTACTACTAAAATTCTACCTTTTATTAAAAATTTCCGTATTTCCGTAAATTTCCGTACATTTGTTAATAAAATATTCTGAAGGTCAGCATATGATATAAAGTTTTCACATTTTTAAATTAAACATCATTTAGATCTCCAGGTAATTACGGTATAAAATTAAAAATAAACAGTATATTAGTTGTAGTCAATATTAGAAACTACATACTTCATAAATTACTATATCCAGTAAAAATGCTTGTATTAAAGCTTTTATATTTTACTATAACAGATCGACATCATATTTACGCAGATGACTTTATTTTTTACATAAGAAAACAAAAATAGCCCAATGTTTATTCAAGAATTAATGAAAAATAAATAAATTATCTATATGCAATTTATATGTGGCACAATGGAACAATTATTAAATTTTGAATACAGCAAAAAGAAAAAGAAAAACAATTACGTTCTTGATGGTAATAATTTGAACTGGTAAATTAATGGAAAAATGTGTTTCCATTACTTAAAATTAGAATTGTATTTAAATGCTTTTTTAACAAACTTAATAATTAAATACTGTGTTTCTTAATTTTAATTTAATTCAGAATTTATTTCCAAACATATTAAATGTTTATTATTATAATCAAAATAAAGTATTAATATTTAGCGTTAAAACCCAGTTAAATTCCAATTATTCTTATCTAATCCACAAGAATGCTTTTTAACAAGTGAACTTCATGAATTTTAAAAGATGCAAATGCATATTCAAATATCACTTAGAAAAATGCAGTAAAAAATATTTTTATAGATTAAATGTGAGCCTCGTTTTCGAATAAAATTTGTCATTTTTATAATATTCCCCTTCTTAAATTAAATTAAAATCCATAAAACCTTGTTAGGAAGATGATGGAAAATAGGAGTGAAACAAAATATTTAAAATCATAATCCGATTATAAAAGAACAAAATGAAAAACGGCACGTGCAGTTTTTTTCCCTTCTTGATTTTTTTCTTTTCCTCAGACGAGTTAATTAAAAATATGAGTAAGAAAATAAACCAAAGGAACGCTGGTTTTTTTAAAAATATTTTTACTATTGGCCTTATTTCCCAAAGCTGATGTTTATATTTTAATTAACATTTTTAATGATTCAACCTACGCATAAGAACTTCAACGTTTGAATACTATTTGTTCTTTTCAGAAATTTCAACATTTGTAGCCAATATTAGTCTTAGATGGATTTTTTTTTATCTTAACATATTCTTCAATTATGTTTCCTTGGGTTAGTTTTTTAAACCATAATTTGCTAATTTATTTCTCTTTTTTTATATCCAAGTGGAATTTTTATACCTTAGACTATTATTTTTTTGTGAGAAAGATAAAAAATAGTGTAATGTGTGAGAAATTCAGACACATGTATATCAAGTTCATTTTAAAAGTTTTGACTGAATTAGTAGGTTCTGTTAAATTTGTTTATTTAAGAAAGAAATAATATCTTTTTTATTCTCCTAAGATATAAGTTTTTAAAGTGTAAGAAATATATTACTTAATTTGTATTCTCAATAATTAAGAAGTGTATAAAATAATAATTATGTCACAGGCAACCTTTATGATTTCAGATATTTATTTCATAATTCTTAAAACGAATTTAGTATTTTACTACATACTACTGTCAGAGTTTTTTCCGAGAGATTTTCTATATATCTTATTAAAAAAAATATTTTATTTTTATTTTTAACTCATTGATTTAAAATACAGCGACACGTACCCAATTAACATAAATCATTTTAGTTTCTGAATTTTTACTGTGTTCTTTATCAGCATTGCATAAAAGTTTCGTGATATAGATTACTTATACACTGAGCCATCAAATATTAAGATCTCTTAATTATATAATTAGTAAATTCTAAAAAAAAACATAAATTTTGAAGAAATTTTTTAATTTATTTTTATACTTTTCCATAAAGGTACATAATGAATATATCTCGTAAAAATGCAAATTTCAGATCTAAACATGCGTTAAATGTTTATCGAAATTATTAATTATGTAGCAAAAAATATCATTATAAAAATATCTATAATAATTAAAAACAATTTTAGAATTAACAATTAGAGAATTAATTTTAGAATTAACAATTTTAGATTTACTTAATTATAAACAATTTTAAACAATTTTAGCAGCATTGCTCAACAGCTTCAGGTGGTTTCTACATGTACGTCATTCAGGAAGTTTTATGAAAATTAAATTTAATGTTATTTCGTTTTTAATACAATGGTTGAAACAATGCGGGTATCAGAAATAATCATTCAGACATAATATTTATTTATGTACATGATGAAAAATATTGAATGATAAATATTGATTGATGAATTGATACAAATTGAATAATGTTTGATAACATAAATAATCAATTCCAAATTTATTTTTCTTCAATAACACAGAAATCAAATCAAATTATCGAAGAACATATTTAGATTTTTTTTTCTAATTCATATCTTGAATTTGTAAGGATAAATGTCCTTAAAGGCCATTTTTTGGCAGTTCTCTTTAGCCAAACAGTTTTATTAAAATCTAGAATATATCTATATCTATATCTATATATATATATCAATGCTGACACTCACAAGTGTTTGCCAACATATATCATATAACTTAGACATAAAGATCTAACATTTTTTTATAATCTTATAAATTTGGTCTAACACCGGTGTATGTAAACAATCACCGTGTATTGATGGTAAATGTTGAAAACTTATTTTTGTTGCGCTTCTGAATCATACTTCATTATTAAAACTTAATATAAAGGGCATATATCAAAACCAGAAGAAGCTACATTAATTTAATATTTAGAAAATTATAGTAATTAAACTATTAAACTTAAATCTAATTTATAGTATTTAAACTTAAAGGTATAGTATTAAATTTAATTGTGTGATTGAAATTCTACTACCATTATTTTTACAACAATTTAAATTATGTCACGCTGAATTACACAAGAGTCTCTTGTTTTTACAAACGCATTTAGTAATGCGACATTTCTTTTTTGAAATGACAGAATGTATGGCCTTTTCCTCCACTTCTCGAATTAGCCGCAGCGTCATATCTCAGTGGCATTTCTTGAAATGAAATCTCATCATGGAAAATATATTTTAATTATAAATTACGAATTGATTACGGGTATAAAGTTGCTTGAGGATACCATTTTTGTTTGCTGATTTATTAAAGTCAGTCTTTTATTCCAACAGCAACCGAAAACAAATTTGCGGCACCTACACTAGCATGGTCGACATCAGGGACTTGCATTTACAAATCGTCTCCCTAGGGCGGTTCGTTTCGAC
>JAPMOQ010031793.1:2960212-2985102 GCA_026543055.1 Argiope trifasciata
ATATATATATATATATATATATATATATATTGACGTAAGTATTTTTATTTCGCAGTAAACTATTTTCCCATGTATCTTAGTGTTGCAAAACCAGATATATCTGGATTATAAAAATATCAGATAAGTTTATTAAAAAGGCCGAATACTCATATTATCTCAATAATTAAAAGAATATTTATTTCATTTAGGTTCGATTACACTCCAGAGTTCAAACTTTAGTCCAGACATTCCGCACCTAAATTAATAAATAGAAAAGAATTCAAAAACTGTTTGAATATGGCATCATTAATGCCGAGCATAATCATTTAAGAATTCAGGCCATAATATCTGGGTGAGTGGGTCTCCCGCAAATTTTTTAACTAATTTCTAGCTTCACACACAATTCATTGCCCAGGAGTCAAAGTGCCATACATGATTCTAATACTTTCATTTTTTTATTTCTTTATAATGAAAATAAAAAAAAATACATAAAAAAATTGATTTTTTTAAAATTGATCCCAATTAAAGTTTGTTCATCTATAAAAAAGTGTATAATATTATTTATTTTCTAGCAGTTATCGGTTCTATTTATTAGGCAAACAATTTAGATGTGGAATTTTGTTTTACTATTACCTTAATCTTATTTTAAAAACATTAAGATGGAATTTATGTTTTAAATTAATTTAACATTTTCATTGAATATATGCTTTAAATTAATTCATACGTTTGCTGTTAGGCATCGATATTCTAAATTCCAAATTTCTTTTGTCTCTGGTGATTTATTCTAAAATGATTCAATACATTTCAAATCTGCTATTTTGCGTCTTTAGTTTAAGTAATTCAATTTACTTGACATGAAAAATTTAGTTATTTAACGGTATTGTATCTGACATTTATTTAACCTGATATACAAATAAAAGAATTGAAACATTATATAAATTCGTATCATTGTGTTTCTAACCTCGGTGATGGTCACAGATCCTGTAACATCAATGTTTCACATTTCTGTGTTTAAGATATTTAAGTTAATAAATATATTTAAGATATTTAAGAATATGAAGATATAAGATATTTAAGATTATTTAAGAATAAGAATATGAAAATGTTACAGCAACAATCAAACTTCGAAATATTAAGAACAAATTTTTCCTCTTTAAATTTACACAGAAAAATATGAAACATCAATGTTTCCACATTTCTGTGTTTAAGATATTAAGATTCAAACTTGCGCCTTCACTTTTTTTTTCTTTCCTGAATTAGTGGAAATCGATATTTTGCTTATTTGGAAAGCTAGACATGCAGGCGATGGTTAATTTCACCAAGAGTCTCAAAACCAAACAATTGTTTTTTAATTCAGTTCACTCTCATAATTAAAAAAGTTTTTTTTCTTTACTTTGCCTTAATTGATTCCGTGATTACGGTCCGACATTTTTTTTATATACTTTTCCCTTTGTTAATATATTCTCGCATTTCCCCCTCTTATTCACATGCAGAAACTCTCAGTCAGGAGCGCCATCTCTTATAAATAAAAGAAATTAAAAATAATTTCTTTTTTGTGTGTGAGAGAAATTATTCTCATAAATACTGAATTACACGATATAATTACTATTGACATCGATTTTCATGTATTTATATATGCATAAAATGAAAATTATTTGAACACACTTATGAATGTATTTCTGTGATTGCGATATAATTTACATATGAATCGTTCTTCTTTAAAAGAATGAAAGTCTTAAATTAGAGTTTTATAAGCATTTTAACCATGTTCAATTAAAGCCTATTAAAATGATAGATATAAAAATATACATGATGTAACTTCATGTACAAACCTTTGTACATGATGTGATTTTATACTTGTAGCAGAACTGCATATTTAATAAATCCTCTGGTTCACTAACATAAAAACAAAAAATTGTTAAAATTTCGAATTTTGATTGGTTTTTTTTCTTAATACATATATGTAACGAGTATAGCATTATAACGAGTATTTCTCCATCTTATTTGTATTTTTAATGGTAAGCAGTTTAAATTAGGGATGTTTCGTAGGAGTTGAAAGCCATTTAATGCATTTTATATAAAGTTATTGAAATCTTAAATTGGAACTTCTCTTTATTATATTTTTAGGCTACTTTATGAAACCTTAAGTTTTTTTATTGCTTGAAAAAGGAGTGAACTTTATTAAGAAGGTTCTAAAACATCTGTTTTGTAGAAATTGGTCTGGAATTATTTTTAATATTTAAGTTAATATATTTTTCAAAAAGTTTATTTGAAATTAATTCATTTTTGAAATTTTTTCGACTTTAAAGATAGCAAATAAATAAAAGAAGACAGAACCATGTAACCATTTTAATGTAGTACGTTATGAGATAAATGGAGAAAATAATAAAAAATACACATATTTAAAAACGTATAAGAAATTCTTAATAAAGTCCAATAAATTCTAAATCTTTGTGGGTGACAGTTACAGTTTGTTAGCCACATAAAATACATTTATGATATAAATCGATATAGTAAAAGTAAAACAAAAAATGTTTAGATGAAAGTATTTCGGCTAAAGAAAGAATTTAATAAACTATACGGGAATTATTAGGGTATTATTTCAAAGATATATTTGAAGATTTTAACTTCAGATATTGCTTTAAAAATTGATTTTATATTAAAATAATTAAAAAAATAATCACGATAACATGCGCAAATATTTATATACAAATTAAGGATGATTTGAACCTCTTTTCAAAACAACAGAACATGATAATCTTTTGTTTCAATTTTTCTATGTGTGCATTTCTTTCTAAAATTTTATCTTTATTGTGGCAATAGTAACATTAAATTTTTTTCAAACATTTATTTGAATTCTCGAATGAATAAATTTAACTTATAAATAGATATTTACTGTAAAATAGTATAAAAATTTATTAAAATTAATCGGAAGATTTTATGTTAGTAAAATTAGTATTACTGAAAAAGAAATACTTTTTTGTTAATTTTCAAGTGATTTAAAGTGGACTTTTTGTGTAATGGTATGCTTCGAAGTTTCTGCACTAAGCTATTGATTAATTTTAAATAAATATCTAATTTAAACTTTAAAAGGCTTATTTTTTATTTTTAAACTAGATGATCTGCCTACTAAAATTGCATGGATATTTTTTATAATAGTAGTTCCAACGCAACAGGAATGTTGAAAATTTGCAACTTATTTGAGAACCAATAAACACCATTATCACGTTGTTGTTTTTTATTGGATGGAATCGTAAAATATTGAATAACAGAATAATTACAAAATACAATTTAGGTTTTTTTTCTTCAAAATCATCGACAGTTCTCATGAAAACTAGTGGGAATTCGTCCCCAAAATTTTCAACATAATTGTTGTTGAAGTGTTATACTACTCCTTAGGTATGAAATTATTCACCTCGCATAAGTCCTGTAATGCGATTAATATGATAATACTCAAAAATTAATTTTTAATTCTAAACGACTCTTTCCCCGATCAAATGAAAGTACTTCTTGATATCAAAAAATCAATAATTATAGTCCTAAGGTACAATATCAAATTTTATCTATTTAAATTTCAGTTTTGATTTACTTTGTTTCCATTACATGCAAATGTTTCGGGCGATAAACTATCTCTTCTGCGTGAGATATTATTCTAAATTAGACATGAATTTACATTTTCTATATTAAACATGTTTGCCTACTTTTAATTGCCAATCTTTATATGTTTGAAACTATCGCATTAATTGCACATCGATAAACACACTTCATCTAAATCGATTTCGTTCATAATTTGAGAAAATTCTAAAAATGTAATTTAAATTTGTACTCAGTATTTCATCAATCTAGTTCAAAGCTCATTTTAGTTATTTGTGCATAATCAAATAGATTCGACTCCAAAAATTTGCTTTCAGGCTAAAAGAAATATGGTGCATCAAAGTCACGAATTTAAATTATTGCCAATTATAATACTTTTCCCTTTAAATGTTAGTTATGAGTAATAATAAAAATTCAATCAATAAAAGTGTGAAATATTTTTTGTGTGTGAATAGCAACATATGTATTGAAATCTGCTTCAAAACAACTCATATAAAAAGAAATTAAGACTTCCTATTTAGGTCGACACACATTTTTTTTCATTTTAGTTACTTTTTATTAAATAATTACAATTAATATAAATATGCGTATGCGTATGGCAGAATCATAAGATTAAATGGCAAAATAGAAATCAATTTTACTTTTTATATATGGTGTTGGGCTATTATTTTTGATTGTTTATATTTATTAGCTTTTTTTTTTGGCTTTCTAATTTATGATGATGGTGGTATATAATTTCACATCACAAGAACTGAATTCGCAATCTTTATCTTCACGTGAAAAATACTAAAATCTTCGCATTTTACTCATTAAGCTACTGTCTATTGTTTTCAATCGTATGATAATACTCTATTCAAACTATTAAAAATTAATTAAATTAATCAAATAATATTTGAAAAAATTATTAACATCGTGTTCTCCACTTCAAGTTTATAAAATGTATTTGAACACGAGTAGATGAATAAAAAATATTTTATTAACGCTTGAAAATTTGTACAAGATATATAAATAAATATTCATAGAAGGAGCGTGAACTAATTGTAAGGAATTGAAAAACGCTCTTTATTTTAAATTTCAAACTTAAATAATAAATTTGTAAAGACTAAGCTACTACTAATACTTCATTTATCATTACTAGTTTTATTTATTTTTCAAATACTAGTTTATTTTTTATTATTAAACTAGTATTTGAATTATTTGAATTTTTTATTAATAAACTAGTATTTTTTTATTAATAAACTAGTATTTTTTATTAATAAACTAGTATTTATTAATAAACTAGTATTTTCTTTATTTATGTTACTAATTTTTACTGTATGCGCATTGCAGTGTCTGTGCAATTCATGAAATGTTTTTTTTATTCATTACCATATTAACTTGATGACAAAATTAAAATACTAAATATTTATTTTTTTAGAATTCATGCTAGTGCAGAATTTTCGTGATAATTACATACATAATATGTTGTCGCGACAATATATTTAAAATATTTTGTTTGGAATTTCAAGTTTTGCACAGCAAAATATCTCAAAATGTACTAATAAAACAATATTTTCTTGTAGCATTAATTTATATGGAACATGGAACAACTTTTTTCGTTACAATGACGAAGAAAGCCGGTGCATGTTAAATGAGTTGTGCTGTTGCATGTTAAATTTTAATTTTGTCATCAAGATAATATAGCAATGATTAAAAAAACATTGCCAGAAATCCACAGAAAGCGGCTGTGCAAAGTGTATGCAATAAAAACTAGTAAAATAAATAACGGTATAATAAAAAAAAACTAAAATAGTAGTTGAAAAATAAATAAAACAAGTAATGATAAATCAAGTGCTTTTTCAATTCACTTTTCTTAACAAATTTCTTATTTCATGTTGAAATTAAAAATAAAGAGCATTTTTCAATTCCTTACAATTAGCTCGCACTATCCTTATGTATAATTTTTTATATATCTAGTTTAAATTTTCTAGCGTTGATAAAATAATTTTTATTCATCCACTCTAGTTCAGATATATATTTTTTAAAAACTTGTAGAAAATGACACAACAGTTTTTTTAAATATTAATTCATTAACCTAAATCTCTTTTTAATACTTTGTTATTTTTTACTTTTAAATTATTAATCAATTTTTTTTATCATTTTGTAACTCTGACTAAAGGTATATAACATATAATAAACAAATTTTTTAAACTTTTACTATTTAATGAGTTGAGCTCATACATTCAATAAAATGTTTACTGCACAGATACTTGCATTCCTTACTGCATTCACAGAAGAGTAACATATTAATATTAAAACTGAAATATGTTTGTCGAACACAATTTTAATCGAAACGTGATCCAATCGCTGAAACTGAAGAACTTCAGTTGCAACAAATTAATAATGTTCTCGAAGTAAAGTCAAGCGGAATGGAAATGTAAGAACATAATTGCTCTCTGCAATTTTGAAATTGGATCTCTTTAGTAATACAGAATGGAAAGAGTAAATGGGTTCAGAGATCGTTAGCATATTCTAAATATCTTTGCTTTATGCGTCAAGAAGGTTCCCATACAACTGAATAT
Organism: Argiope trifasciata; assembly: GCA_026543055.1. Taxonomy (NCBI): domain Eukaryota; kingdom Metazoa; phylum Arthropoda; class Arachnida; order Araneae; family Araneidae; genus Argiope; species Argiope trifasciata. The sequence continues at coordinate 2,966,347 of JAPMOQ010031793.1, forward strand.
AATATATTCTCTTCGCTCAAAGTTTGTTCTCCTAATTGCTTTTGCCCCTGGAAATTAAGATTTGGTCATGGCAAAATTCGGGAAAACTCGATTTAGATAATTGCTCATGCATCTCTAACCGTACATTGCATAACAATAATAATAATTACTACAACATAAACAACAACAATAATAATAATATCAAAAATAACAACGTTATTAATTAATAAATAAAAAAAAATTTCAGTTCTTTTTTTGCGTAACAAAGTTTTCCATGCTTATAACTTTGTTCAGAAATATTATTACTGTTTTTGCTTAAACTTGTATTTACCTCTAGTACTTTAAAGTACTGTTAAATCTGTATTTACCTCTAGTACTTTAAAGTACTGTTAAACCTGTATTTACCTCTAGTACTTTAAAGTACTGTTAAACCTGCATTTACCTCTAATACTTTAAAGTACTGTTAAACCTGTATTTACCTCTAGTACTTTAAAGTACGGTTAAACCTGTATTTACCTCTAATACTTTAAATTACTGTTGAAATCTTCATAATATCATTATTTTTTCTTATAGTATTTGAAAGAACACGTAGAATGTATTTCCATTAAAAACCATAACATATCAACTGACACTAACTTTAAAATTCTTTTACCATTAATTAAATTATTTGAATTAACTTTAAAAGCCTTTTCTTCCTCTAGGTTTACTCTGCATCAAAAGCTATCAAATGGTTCAAAATTAAATTTGAAAAATCTGTGTAAAAATATTCCAAAAGAGAAAAACAATGCGTCAAAAATGATAAACTGCCAATTTATTGCTTCAAAAACATCAAGCAAAAACAATATCATGCTTTCACATGATAATAATTAAAGAGTTAATATCTATTAATGGTAGATAAAGGGTTAATTTCTATAAATTTTAAAGTATTTTAATTTAAAATTTCATATTTTTATTCTGGAAACGAAATAACACAAAATTTGTCTTCACAGTTTCTTTCTGTCTTATATGTGTGCTAGAAAGGTATATAAAATCATGTAGCATTTTAAATTTATTTCCTGAATCAGATTTAGGAAATTAAATTTTATATAGAAATAGCTGGTATCCGGCTCATTGCTGCAGCCGAAAGAAATATTAAGTACAATCAATCAATAATTTGGCAATGTTTTATCGAAACAGGATGAATGGTACGACAGTACATAAAACACGAACAAATATCCTTTCTTATGAATTAGATTTGTGTATTCTTTTAGAATTGTAAAGCTTGGTGTTCTTTAAGAATGCTAATGAAAGAAACTATTTATTGTATCTCATGATTCATTTTATATTCGTCCAGAATTCTAATATTTAATTTTTGAAAAATTGATTAAAATATTTTTTTAATTAATTGAATTTAAAACTTATGCTATAAAATCGTTAATATAATTAAAAAGATAATTTTTGAGAATTAAAATGATGAGAAATGTTTGTACTACAATTATTTGTACTACAATTTTTTTAGTAGTTACTGCGAAAAACTCTAAAATTTAAATATAATTTTAAAATCCCTGGCTTGATCTCTCCAAAACTTTTTCGTCTGCTTTTTTTATCTGCGTAATAAAGTTACCTCTGAGAATGATTTGCATGACATTTGCGTACTATAGTTACAAAACATTTTTAATTTCTAAATTGATTTAGAAATCTAACATTTTTAAATTGATTTTTAATTTCTATTGAATCTACTGTGTCTCCTCAGATAGTTATTTGGAAATTAATCCTTGGTAAATAGATGCGGTTGAGATTCGAATTTTTAAATATATTTTAGATAACTGTACTTTCTTTATATCCATTCCATGTAAGCAATAAGCTGACCAGGTTTCATCGCAACCGGGTGAAGGGTTATGGAAGGCATAAGAGACATACAGAAAAACATTCATTTTTATTTATATAGATATAGGTGAATCAAATGGTGTTTGGAAATCTGTAAACACAATAACCCATACCTACATTAAGAAGAGACGTTTTTCCGATTTGAAGATAAACATCTTCTATGTTACATTTTTGACCAGAAAACCATTCTTTACTTTATGGGAAAAGCAATAGGAGCCAGTTAAAAATATCAATGTTGTTTTCTAGTACAGCACCAAAGCAAATTCGTTTTTTGATCACAGAATATAAACGATATTTATAAAAGACGAGGATGATTTCTCATTACTTTTTTTTCAGAATGAAGATGAAAGATGATAAGATGAAAGTTCTCCAAAATGAAATTCTCAACCTAGAAGTTTCTTCACTCCGAATTAGCACGGAATCCCTCATTTGAACTGTTTTACATAATCTAGGGAAGTTCTTTTACATGCTAAAATGTATTTCTGGAAGGGACTACGTTGGTTGTATCTACCGAATTTCACAAAATTTTATTCGTATACTTAGTGTAATAGTGTATGTAGTATTGAGAAAGGATAGCAATCGTCAATAAAGTCTCATTAGACAGCTCCCAGATTTCCTGAAACACATTTTAGAAATAGCTGCCCGTCTGTCTATGACAAACACAACTCAAAAACACTTTCAGCTAAAAGAATAAAATTTAATTTCTGATCCTCGCACTAAATCGATAGATTTCTATCAAATTTTGAACAAATTCCTTTCAGAAAAAAATGTCCGTCCTGCTATTTCAATATAAGATTGTATGATAATTATAAAAAGAAGAGATCTATATTTGGGGAGAGAATTCGGTGCAAAACATTTAACATTATAGAGCAGATTTCTTTGATATTTTGAACCAAGTCCAAAGAGGAGAAGGTTGTCTATTGGTCTATAAATTCAGTTCATACACATAAATGTTCAAAGAAGTGATAGCTCAAATATGCAATGAGTTAAATATATTAAATTTGGTATAGAAATTTGTTATTACAAGTGTCGTTTTCAAGTATTTTTTTGTTTCAATCATTTCGGGGAAAACGTTTCTAAAAAAAAATCAATTTCCGGTTGCTGTTAATCACAAGAACTTAATCCCCAAATATATCGCCTAGGATCACACGATAGATTGAAATAACAAAACTAAACACTAGTTTAAGTATTGTCTGACAGTGCATGCAAAGCATTCTTTGGGACAATGCGTTTACTAGGAAGCACTTAAGAAACTTTAGGGAAAACTACCTCCACTGGTTATGAACATCGAAGAGCATCATTAAAAAGCGATAATTAACAATAAAGTATATATTTTTTTAACTTCATGGATCTATCACATCATTTACATTAATAATTTATATTTTAGAATTTCTACATTGAAGACCACTTAATCAGTTCATGAAACCTAGAAATTGAAATAATAATAATAATAAAAATAATCTTAGACGCCTAAAAATAGTCCAATTTGAAGTTGCAATCGCAATTTCTGCCAAAGTTTTCTTTATTTCAAAATTCAAGTTTTGTTGTTCGATAACTTAACAAAAATTGCTAATAATAATAAATAACAAATTTTACCAAATGGATGTCAAAACTTTGTAAGAGAAATATGAGCAGAAATTTGTAATGAGATATGATACTAATAATTCCACATTTAAATCACAAGTAAAAATTTAATAATTAAATAAAATATTAATAATAATTTAAAAAATAATAATGTGAAGATACGCCAGGATGCCAAGAATTAACTTTTCGCCATTTCTTGTCAAGGCCAATTTCTCTCTTTCTATTTTTTCTTTTCTTGAAGAGGGGAAGAAGAGTCTGAACAGAGTACTGCTGACGTGAATTGAACGATTATTGCATTATTTTTTAAATCAACAATACCGAATTCTCATTATTATTAAGTTAAAAGTATCACTCTTGATTTTAAAGCTTATGAGAGCAGTTAGGAAAAAACAAAAGAAATAAATTCAATAACAATCTCACAAAGAGTAATATATTAATTTTTTTAAGTTCTTCTGCTGTTGATGAACAAATTCATTACTTTGATACATGACTATTGAAAAGTAAATATGATAGATTTTAGAGAATATTAAACTGACTATATCCGCTGAACGTCTTCGTTTGCTTTCTTAAATTCTTTTTTAATTCCAAAAGGATGCTGAATGTTAAAAAAAAAATTTAAATGAAAAAAATATTATTTGAAATTGCGATCGATAGTCTAAAGAAGTTCAAACATGTGTGACAATTTGACATGAATTATATATAGTTATTAAATGCAAATAAAATTATGTTGAAATATTGTATAATTATATATATATAAATATACTTTTATATATAGTTATATACATAAATATAATAATACGATAGAATGAAAATTCTAAAAGTGCACATAAGAAGTTCTCAAGAACGTATCAAAAAATATTGGCACAATTAACGATAAAATTTCATAAATTTCAAAAATAAAATTAAATCAATCTTTTTTTGAAATAACTTGACTTATTTGATATTTATTCTTTATTTAATACATGAGTAATATATTATAGTAAAATAGAGAATTTTCATCCTGATTCCGACAAACAAATCTTCTCGCTTCATGCAGATATAGTGCCTATATTAACAAGCATATTACATTTTAATTATCTTATTTTATTTCCTGAATTTATAAGATTAAATGTACTATTGCTTCAATAATTTAATATTTTTTATTTAATTTTCATATTTCATTTCAAATTAGTGTATTTAATTTATTGAATGTTTTAAAATTATATGCAATTGTGCTTTAATGATTCTGGAATTCTTTCTCTTTCTTTTATAAAATATCAAAATGACATGAAACAAAATATAATATTTGAAATTTTCAACTAAATTTTTAGAAGAGAAAGCAGCAAATTAAAAATAAAAATTCTAAATATTATTTGAATTTTTTAATAAATTTTAATAAAGGCGATCAATTGCATTTTTAAATGAGAAATATAAGTAATTTTTTCGTAATATTCATTATTTTTGTGTAAGTAAAGAACTTATTTATATCAAAAAGTATAAAATATTAATTATTTAGCTCTTATGGTGGAATTTGTGAAATTATATTTTCAAATATTATTATGAAATAAATGAGTTAAAATACTTTAATTAATTATTATTTGTTTTCCTATTTTTTATTTTATAAAGGATTAAAATTTCTGTTTTCAAAATTAACTGTATTAAATATTTGATAAATATTTTTTTAAAAAACAAATTGTGAATGTTTGTTAGTTTCGAGTGTGTCTACTAGATGGCAGCATCACACTGAAGAATTTATTCTGTCTCATTTTTATACCAAAGAAGAGATTTATGCTATCGGCCAAATCCACACGTTTTTAAAAATCTGCGCATGTTAATGCCTTTTTACAAATATCTATAACTGTTAAAATCTCACGACAATTACACTTTTTTCATTGAAGAATTTAATATGTTATACAGTTAATGATAACTTTCTTTTTCTTTTGTTTTAACTTAATTTATATTAGTTAAGATAAATTTTGAACAATTTGAAATTTTATACTTATATATACATTGAATAGCACCATGATAAATAATTAATAATCCTTACACTTTTTTAAACGCAAAAATTCTTTGGATTCTGGGGCCTATTAGATGAAGGCACATCACTTAATAGGTTACAAAAATCACAACATAAAATACGGTATAGTACTAATGATCAAAATTGAATATATATATATATATATATATATACATAGTTAAAAGTCTGCCAGTTTTTTGATATTTTTTTTTGTTAAATGCGAATAAATTGAAAATAATGCATATTTCGGTTTTTTTTTATTTTTATTAAACAGTTTCTTGCATTTTTGTTTAGCTGCAAGGATTTGATAAATGTGGTCGAATTGAAAATTTATATTTCTTTTTTCCAATTAACCATTTCTCACATCTGTGTTTCTTGCATGTGCTTGATAATTATTTTTGATAATTATTACTAACAAATGCGATCAAACTGAAACTACATATTTTGTGTTTTTCAATCGACAGTTCCTCTCATCTGTATCTCTCTGTATGTTTTTACATTCATATTCAACATCACTTATTTGTGTTTTATATGCAAACAGTAATAAGAGTGAATAATCTGATCAGTAAGAATGGTTTAATTGTTAGTGACCCTGTGAAGTAAAGTTTTTTTTTTTTTTTTTTTTTTTTTTGAATTTTCTTGTAAGGGCAGAGATTGCTACACATACGCCTTTATGAGGCGAAATATTTTTCATGAGCATGCATTATATTTTAAAATAAAAAATCAATTTTACAATAATTCATTATTATATTTTACAATTACATTATATTTTACAATAAGTTCATTATTTATAGAATAAAGCTTTATTTAATACATTTACATTTTTTACATTTATTTTATACATTTGTTTAATAAATTTTAGTTTAAGGCTTTGGGAAACTAGTTAGAGTTGATATCCTATATTAAATTCTGCTTTATTTGTGTTTTTATAACACTTTATGTCAAATTTTGGTACATATCCGTTAGCCGGGCACTGCGAGAAATTGCTAAATAATGCAGAATTTTGCCAAATTTGGCACCATGTACTCTATTTGCTTTCTTTTGTCATTCGTTTTGTTTGGTGACTTTGCTCGCTTTTAATTTACATTGGCGCCATTGGCGTCCGAAAGCGGAAGAGTAGCCTAATTTCTTATATTGTACATCGATTTTTCTGTCGTACAGATCTAAGTTAAGAAATGCAACTTACTTATAAAAAAAAAAAAAAAAAAAAAAAAAAAAAACCCTAACAACATTTTTAAAAAATTATCTTTATCAAATAAATAAAAACATCTAAAAATCTTTCAATATTGATTTCGTTTCTAATCCACCTAGAATTGTCTCCCCAAAGCTTTCTTGCATATTTTTCTAGTAAAAGTGTTATCTCAAAAACCGTCTTGTATGGAATTGGCGTAGTGTATTTAAAAAGTATTGAACTTCCAGTTGCTTATCCCGTGATTTCCACAGGTTGGTAACTTGCCCATTTTATATTGGTTTCTACGTTATTTGCAGTTTAAGTATTTATTTTTAAGAAACAGATTTTTATTATTTCTTATTATTACCGTGTAACATATAGTATCATTTATTCTAAAAACATTTAAACATTTGCAAAACAGCGAATCTAAATAATGATATAAAAAAATCAACAATAAGGGGGTTAACCTTTGGCGTCAATTTCAGAACCTATTATGTAATCCTTAGAGAGTGTTTTGACTATTAATTTCTTCACATGCTGTTAATAATATCAGACAATCGGTAAAGAGTTTACTTAATTCAAAAAATATTAAAAAAAGAATTATAAAATTATTTTTGGTGGAATTTGAAAAAAAAAAATATCTTTCCAAATATTTGATTATGAAATAACTGAATTAAAATATTTAATATGGTAAGTGTCTGCATTATTCGTTCCGAGCTATTCTGTTAACTCATATTTGAACAACCGAACATACCAGATACCAGATTTTATCCATCTAATTCAAATTGTTTCTGAGTTAAATTTGCCACAGAAAGACAAATGGCTAGGCAATCAGACATTTTCCAAAAAGGATTCTGAATTCAGGAGTCTAAAATGTGGACATTCGTCAGAATCTCAGGCTAGAGTTTTTTGACAATGACGATAAAAAAGTAAAAATGGCTATTCAAAAATTAGTTTTCTCAAACTGAGGCACTTTTATTATCGAGGCAAATTTATAAATAAAGCAACAATTTTAATAAGACTTGTACTGATGAAATTATTACTTCATTTATAAACTAATACATAAAAATATCTGCTTCAAAAACAAGGATACTTTCATTCAATTTTATTAGCAACAAATATTTATTACAGATATAACTCAATGTACATATAGGTATATATAAATATGAATAAAATTGTGCAAAAGAATTAACTAGAAATGTTTGTTTGATGTCAAATTTATGAGAAATATTTCAGCAGTTGTAATTATCTTTCACGCGAATTTTGTATTTTAATTTATACACATATCGATTTTCAGTTACATTTAGATTTTGAGAGACTGAGACCAGACTTAGAAAATTATCTTATATATAGAGATGTAAAAGAGTCTTTCATTTTTTGCTCTGAAATATTTAATCTTTTTATTACAATAGATGGCAGCACAAACACAAAAGTTATTAATTTTCGTAATGTTTCTGTTTCAGTGATTGTCAGAAAAGAACTGCATAAAAATGAATCGTTGCACCGAATAAACTTCTATTTTCACAAAAAAAAAATACATAAAAGATGCTTGTTTGAAGACTCGGATTTCAAGAAAGATCTTATTAATAACTGTAAATTGCTGAACACACTCGTTTCAAATGTTTAAGAAATTTTACAACAAATTCTTAGCTGTATGTAAATAATATTACATTTAAAATAAATTTTTGTTATATGCTTAGTATGAATGTTTAAATCAATAAAAACCAAATAATTTAAAACAATCCTTAATTAAACTTCTTTTATAATCGTATCTTAAAGAAAATTAATTATGCTTTTTTTTCTTAATATAATATATATGAAATATTCAGCCTAAATAATTTAAATTTTAGAAGAATATATTTATTATAAAATTCACAAAATTTGTATTTAATGTCTGCATTAAAGTATTTCCATATTTGATGTCAATTATTACCGATTAAAAATTAGAGATATCACAAATTCATAATAAAAGGAGGGATATTACAGTTTTTTAAAAATCTAAATCATTTCATTATTTAAATAATTATTTCTATTGGTTGATTAAAAAACAGGCAGAATTTACAGAAAAATAGAATAAAATCGTAAATGAAAACAATTTCTAAAACCGCTGAACAGTATTTTTTAATGGGATGCTAAAAGGTAGAATTTTTATTAGTTTTAATTATTTTCTTTATTTTAAATTTCATTTATAAATTTTACAAAATCTTGAAGATTTTTTTTCTGAAATCACCGCTATATAGCGTTGATCGTGTGCAGACAAAATAATATTTGGTTCAATGTTTGAATGATAATTCGTTTCTCAAAATACTTTTCGAGTGTATTGAGATTGAGAAAAAGCAAATAAGCACATTTGAAAAATCTTGCATATTAGCGCGTGAGAAAAAAATTTATCTCTAAAAATATAAGGCAAACTAATATAGATAATTTTTTAATTCTAAAAACACAGTGTAATATTAGCATTTGATTCAATATAAAATAATGAGATCTTAATATCGTTAAAAACTCGTGATTAAAATAACAATTTTATTGAAGTATATATGATAAAAAACCTTGTATATAATTTATAACAAATTTATCAATAAAATTCGACACAACTTTTAATCCAGATTAAAAAAAAAAAAAAAAAAAAAGAAGGCTGTTTATTTCATTTCTGTAATGTTCTCCGAAATAAACAATCACTGATCTCCTAAAAGTTCTGGAACACGTTTAGCTGGACTAACTTTCTTTCGATTGAATAAACAGAGTAAATAGAAAAAAGTAATTCCTATTCTGTCAACTTCCTTTTATTTCCTTTATCGATTAAACTGCTCCTTTCATCGGAAAATAAATACCTCCGAAACAGTTCAAGAAAAAGTGTGAAAGCTCCTTTTCCCTTTTAAAAACATTTATATAATTTCAACATGATTGCTAATTTTAGTTTGTTGATGAGTACATTCCCATTGCGAGTATAATAAAAATTAAAGATAAACCAATAGACAAGAAATAAAAAGCAGTAATTTTTAGTAAGGCAATATTAACAGAAAATAATTAATTTCAATTGAATAGAAACATGAGTTAATGATGATATCCACGAAACTTTATTTTACACTTTTTAACATAGATTTTATCACCCCCTCCCCCCTGCCTGCACGGCATATATTTGTAGTTCTTGGACAAATCGATAAATTCCAAAAGGGCTCGGATTTTCATTTTCATAGTTCCTCATATGTGTATTTCATGCTTCGTAATATAGGGAAGAAAATTGAATTTTGACACTTTTCTTAGTCAGATTAAGTTTAGATTGTTGTAAAGAAACACTTTTAACACTTAAAGAAGGCTTTTTTACGACCGATCTCATAATTTTGAATCATGTTCAGACAACCAAGACTACATCTGAGCTGGCACCTTTTCTCCTTATATAGCACCAAACCAGTGGAAGAACATTGACTTGACAGATTTAACGTGAATCCTTACACAATGCTTTTTTGGTGAAATCTAAAATTGGAAAATAATTGTAATTTTACCAAAACGATTGCATGCTTAAATTCATTTATTATATCAGTTGAGTATTTAAATGATCGCGTTTATATGTGTGTGTAAATGCACACTAATAGACTATCTCAGGAAAATTTGGCATGAACCTAAACTTTAAACGTTAAGATCGTCATATTTTCAAAATATAAATATCAGATTTCCTTTATTTAAATCTTTGCTTTTATAAAAATTATCAGTTTTACATGTAGAGAAAAGTACAGATTGACAGATGACTAAGATATAATTTAGTACAAATCTGAACTTGAAATATTAATGTTTTCTTATTTTCTACGAGTTATATACCAGATTTTATTTATTTAAATCGCCAGCTTTTTAAGTTATCGTGTTTACATGCAAGCGAAAGGGCAGTGTGACAGACAATCAATCACTAGATGATTTCATTTAAATTCGTTAAAGATGCTATAATGTCTAATCTGTGCAGGAGTTTTAATTATCATACTTCATTTCGTATTTATTGCATTCACTTGTTTTGGTTCAGTTAGCTAATCAAACTGCCAGCTTAATAGATTCCATTCAAGTATTTAATAGAAATTCCTGAAATCCGGGGCACAGAGTTTCGTACCCTGGATTTCAAAAATTGTACAAGCTGTTAATAATAATAATAATAATAAAATCCGTGGACAAACTGACATAGTAGATCCGTCATAAAACAAGGATCGAAAATCATATAGGAACAGAGGTTCACAACTTCGATCCGGAGTCTCAAATAATACGTAGTACAAAGATAAGAAATGTAACCATTGAAAATTCTTTTGCTGATAATTACTCAATCACAAGCGACTAATACACGCCAAACGTTGAATATACAGGAGAAGCTCTAAATCTTGACAGATGTATTAAGACACGCCTGGCATCTAATTTTCCTGAAACGGTAAACTTTCTCAAAGATACCAGGTGTATCTCGATAGCATCCTATTGCAACAACATCCTACTAAATCTTCCGTCATTGCAACAAGTGTCCCAAATACAAATCCTTTTACAAATCCCCATGAGAAAATTCAAGGGGGGTCTATGCGATTGGTCCACCATGACCAATCCAGCCTCCATGAAAAGTACCTACTAGATATGTTCTGACGTCTGTGCTTAAATGTGTAGGCGCTCCGTCATCTTTAAATCGAATTCATAGACGAATAAGCATCGGAACATCATTCAGCATTTCTGGCAGAATCTCTTATAAGAATGCTAGATAAAGGGAGCCCCTAAGTCTATCTAAGATGATGTATGAATCCATAAAAAATCTCCTACAATGCCAGTCTATACATTAACGAAACATTTGATCATCTCGCGTTTGTATCTCAAGCCCTCTAGTGGCTCTAGCGACCTCTACAGACGTTTGTGATCTTCTGTTTCTATTCGATTTTAGATCCTTGTTGTATGACGGATCTACCATATCATTTCATCTGGGTTTTTTTAAACTATCTGTATAATTATAAAATTGTAATTTTAAGCTTTACTAGGTAATGAAACGCGGAATTCGAGGTCCTTTTATTGTTAATTGTAAACATCTTTTCCTTTCATCTTTCCTTTTATCCTTATTATGAATAAGTAAATGTATCCTGACTCATGCGCAAAAACGAGGAGGATTTTAGATACCGAGAATGAAGAGTACTTTCATTTTACATAATTTATATATAAATAAGTAAAAGAAAAAAAGTCTTGTTGAAGAAGATATGGAAATATTTAAAAAAATTATATTTCAAATATTTTTGTAATTACTTTAAGCTACAACTAAACATAATACATGCTAATTTATATATAAAAATTGCTATTTGCTTTTTTAAATCTGTCATGATGGGGTTTTTTTTAGGTTCAATACGGAAAGGCTTGTCATTACATAATGTACATCATTTTGCTCTCAATAACAATAAAAAAAAAATGCAATGCCTGCAAATACGTATCAGAGGTGAAAATGTTGCTAATTTACTGCATTCTGAAATAACGGCCATTCATTTTAAGGGTTTTTTTATTCCCTTAAAGCTGTAAGACTTCGGTTGGGAAATTTCACCGCACACTGCGGATTTTGCGCCTTAAAATATTTATTTACTTGCATTATTTAAGTGGATTTTTCAAGACAACTTCATACTAGCCGAAAGCATTCTTTGAGGCTGCATTTTCAAAAGTTATCCAGTATTGATTCAATTACGTAAGATGAATGGTAGCTTTGTAGGAAAGTGATAACTTTTATTTTATTTTCGTAATACAAATTGTATTTTTTTAATTATAGATTCAAAATTATGTGCTTTGCTTATTGGTAATTTTTCGTGCGACAAAAATGTGATTCTACAAACAAAATCCCAGTGTTTTTAATGCAAATACATGATTAACAAAATACGCTCATAAAATTGCTTATGGTTTTTAACTCTTAGATAATTGGTCCGTCTTTATTATTATTTATGTTTGATGATAAAATCAATTTACTAAAACTCATTTAATTATTCAACTGAAAATAAGTGTTTTTAATATATATTAGATTCTCCCATTTTTTCTTTAATTTAGGATTCAGTTTTACAAATGTCATGGAATTTAGAACTATTATTTTTTCATGTTCATCATCAGAAAGTACATTTCGGTTCAAATTTTAAAATAAGATAAAAATGATTAATTAACCAATAATTATATTCTGAAAAGAATGAAAATAATTTTTAATCTATACTACAGAAATACATGAAATTTTAAAACTTCAATGCAGAAGAAACTGAGTGATAAATTGATTAAAAAAACTATATTTAAAAACATGAAATAATTAAAATGGATGAAAAATCTATAAACCTATTTATCATGCAATTTAATTCATTTAACTTTAGCTTTAATAAAAAAAATATGAAAAATAAACTTGGGGAAAACTTCTCTTTTTTCACATTTCTTTCGGAATAATTTTTGAAATATTTGAAATTCCGCTTGGAAATCCATCAAACTGAGCATCTAAAGCACGCTATTCAACCATTAATCTAAACTGTTGTCCACAACACTCTTTTCAAATCAAACTATTCAACTGAAACGATGATAAGTTCCATATTTTCTTACTACTTTCGGAATGGGAATGTTTTGGTTATCCATTTTGGATTCTGACCAGCCTGGTAGTTTATTCCGTATAAATTGTGAAAATGGAAATGCTCAACAGATGATTCTATTTACTCAAGTGACCATTGCAGAAAATATAAGCATTGCATTATTCCAAATTCGAAAATCAAAATTCTAGAATTTTAGTGGAAAATACAGTCACATTATAATCAAAATCTGGCAATACGTTGGTGATTAAATGGAGAAGGAATGTTTTGGGGAAAATATTTTAATAAACGATAAAATGTGTCATGTACTTGTTAATGAAAGATCCAACATGCATGCTTTAAAATATATTTATAATACCAAAAGGAGTGTTTGCAACCCTGTACCTCAAATTAAATTTTTATAGTCGCTTCTTATTAAATTTATTTTTAAAAAAATGAATTGCTTTATAATTGAAATATGGCAACACGTTGATGATTACGAGGAGGAGGATTGTTTTGAAGAAAATACTTTAATAAAGGATGAAATGTGTCATTTATTTGATAATTATAGATCCAACATGCATACTTTACAAATTTTTTAAAAAAAATCTATAATATACGAATAATGTAAGATGATTTAAAAAATAATTATCGATAAGAAAAAAATGTAATTTTTTTTATTTGTCAGTTTTTAAGTAAATTTTATATAGCCATGAATTCAGTATTTTTTCTGAGTTATGTCATGGATGTAATTATAATACTGTTAATTACATTCAGTTTTTTATTATTATAAAGTAGTCAATATTATTAACCCTCTTAGCCCCCAATAATCATATTAAGCAGCAACTACATATAAAAATTACTTAAAAAGTTCATGTTAAAGTGCGATAAAATAAATGTGGTGTAGGTAGATTCTTCCTTTTAACCACCACATTTTGGATGTTAAGCCTTACATGGATTTTACAGGAGGCCTGATAGCCGAGAACTAAGATAAGAAATAATGATAAATAATAAGAATAAATACTGAATTATTAAACACTCATTTTGAGTGTTTAATAATTCAGTATCATAACATACAACATCATTTTGACAGTAAAATAAGATAAAATATTATCGGTTGATTTGTTTGGAATCAGTTTCAAATAGAAATCATTATTTTTAAACAATGCTCCAAATATTAATATCTGAGCTATAGAATGAGTTCCAAACTACTAGAAATACTTTCCATAAGATCACTCAAATTCTGTGACAACCGCAGATGTCAAATAACGGGACATTAAATATAAGCCAATGCGTGCAATCTGGAAATTTCTCTTAGAGCCTTATTGTTACTTTAATGACTTATTTTAATGCATGGCACTGTGAAACAAGCTGAGATTGAGAATTATTTTCTAGAAAAAAAATGAGGATAAGGAAAATAAATAAATAAAGTACCTGTACTAATATTATAAATGTGAAAGTTTGGACATTTGAATGGATGTATGGATGGATGTTTGTTTCTCAATCACGCCAGAACGGTTGAAGAGAATCGGATGAAATTTTGCACAAAGATAGATTATAGTCAGAAATAGAGCATATACTACTTTTTATTCCGGTTAATTGAGTCGTTAGTTTTTTATTCATTGAAAACTAACTTCCATGCCAAAAAAGATGAGGCCAAATCCCACCAAAAATAGGTAAGGCTCCAGTTTTTTTTCGCAACAGAAATGAGGTTGGGCTTAGCAGAATTTCGATCGATTATTTCAAACGAATTTTTTATTTTCTTTGTGTTTTATGTATCAAATTTTGTTAATTAATCGATCTGTAGAATTTCTTCTGAAGTACTTTTAAATTAAAAGAATACAGACTAAAGGAAATTAAAAACTTCTAATCTGCATTGCGTTACCCCAACTGGAGTTGAAAGTTCGCATGTGATTGTTGACAACTGTGTTTTAATTTAAATTAAAAGTTTTGAAAATTATGTGTATAATACTGTTATATTTATGTCCATCTGGATTAATAAATAAACTAGATTTGATTGAACTTGATTTGCTGCTTTGTTTTATTTTGGGTATACAATGTAAATAAATAGTTTTTGTGTTAGTTGTGTGTTTTTGTTATTAAATTGTATTTATGTTATATATTTTTCGTATAGGCTTATTCTTTTAAATGTATCGTTTTTAGGTTAGGGTTTAATAGTCTTTGATTTGTCATTATTTGATAGTTCTTCGTACATATGCATCAAAATTTCCAGGGGAGCAGAGTCACGGGTAATAACTAGTAAATATTAAAAATATTGGAGTAGACCTTGAGATGCCTCAGAGGCGTCAAATTTTTATAAGGTTTAAAATTTTGTTACATTATAAGTTTTTTTAACCAAGTAATCTACTTTTGATTTCTAATTTGTAATAGGCCAGGAAAGTTACCTTTTACTATAAATAAGGTAAACAAAAATTAAAATAAATAACAGAGTATATTTTTAGGAACCGCATGGACGTCAAAGTTTAATAAAACCAAATTTTTTTGCAACTTTTTAAGGATTTTTGTGTGTTTCGATTATTAAATAAAAATTTTCATCATTCATTGTCTTATGATATAATAGTATAAAATTAGTTTTACTGTTGCACTGGCATAACATTGAGCCGTCACAGGAGTGATTGTTATTAAGATAAGGCAGTGATTTGGCTGTGTCCGGTGACAAGGACGTAACTGATTTCAAATCAGTACAACTGATTTATAGTTCAGTAAAATTGACTTCTTCAACAACATGACAACGGATTTGTTAGTTTGGGGTCGAGTGCTTTGCTATAAATAAATTGCTATAAGTGGCTCAGTCAAAATAAATGAAGACAAATATAGGTGCTCTATTTTTGGGAAATTTTGTGATTTGCTTGAACACACTACTGATGAATCTGTATTATCTCAAAATTTCTTCAGAGAAGGATCCTTCTGTAAGCGAAATACATGACATTTGAGCTCCCATAATAGTACAAATATGGTCAACACCTTCTGTTCCCATTGCTACTAGCAAAAGAATTTCACAAATGATAAATGCTTATAATTCTAAATACAGGAATTTAAAATGCCTAAAAGCAGAAAATGGTCAGATAAATTTAATTTCAAACACACAAAATTTAGAGAAGAAACTAGATGTTTATTTGATATTATTTATTTAGATTTTTTTTTAAAGTCTCAGTTACGGAATAAATGGTTCTAAGCGATCAATGCTCTAACAAGAAAATGATTATAGGTATTCCTGACATTGTTACCACAAGCGCTTTGAGGAAGAAAGAAGCAAGAAAGAGTAAAAAATTATAGAGAATAGTGGAATTTAATCAAGTAAAGACAACAATACTATTACATCAGAAATGATTACTGGCGACAGTGGCAATGTGAATAACAACAGTGTAACAGCAGTTCGTTGCACAATTTGGCAAGCCAATAAGATCCATCAAATAGACATGAAGCTAAAAAATAGTGCCTGTATGGCTTAACATTATGATAAAACTTTATACAGGAAGCACCTGAAGATGAACCAAATAGCATAGGTTACTCGGTTATTGACTTTTGATGGCTTAATGTCATATACAAGAAGTGGAAAGAACTGTGAAACTGTTGGCCGAATCTATTCAAAATGTTCTGTGGCTCATTCGCAAGAGAAATGTACACCAGAAGAAAAACTGATTTATGCGTGAATATATCAACATTTAATTTTAAAAAAAAGACCTGTTTAATGTGACAGTGAAGTAAAAACAAACATTTTGCAGCTGCAATATTTATAATCATTGAGGATACAGAAGTTAGAAACTCAAAACTGGACATTAAAAAATTATTATTGTACTTTGTAATTAATAATTTTTCCAATTGTAATGATTATATAGGTATTTAAGTCAATCTTTTGTATCATTATATAAAGGAAAAATTCATAAAAATATTTGATCAAAGTTTAAACTTTTCAATTTTTTTACAAACTTCAAGCCTTTTGAGGTACTTCGAAATATTGTTGTAGTACAAGCAGAATTCTTTAAAATTCTTCTTTTACCTAAAAGCTACCTTTACGTACTATTACTAAAATAAAATTTAAGAAAAATTTTAGTGGCTTTTTTTAAACATTTCCATTTTTTCACTTTTTTTTAAAACAAATTTCAAGCTTTTTGCGACACATTGAAATATTGTAATATTGCAAGTAAATATTTTAATATTGCATATGAAACTGAAATGCAACTTTTCCGCACTATTACCAAACTAACCTGCCCCCACCCAGGAAAAAAGCAAGTCATTTTTGTTCTACCCTAATATCCAGTCATCTCACATAGTCACAAAACAATGGATCATATTTGGGAAGTGGGAAAGAGAATGTACATCATCAATTCCCTTTCAGAATCTTCTTGTATATAAAATCTTCAATATTCGGATACATGAGTTTTTGTTAAAATTTTATTTTCAGCACGATCACTGCGATATTTATCAAACTGAGAATTCTTGCCACATTTATCATTAGCCATGTTTTGCTCAAAAATCGTACTCATATTTTAGCCATTATGGACATGTTTGAAAAGTTTTACTGGCTTTTGTAATGACAGTTGTTTAATAATCTTGGGCGTAAGTTGATTTCTGGCAAGAACAAAGTTGTCTTAATTTCTTAAGAATATTTTTACCAGATGTATTCTTCATTTTTAAAAGTCCAGTATGTTGTGAGTGGTTTTCATAAATTTCACAAATGTATTAGGGTACATTAACAAATATCCATTCCCCAATGCGGCTCTATCAAATGAAAACAAGAATCATTCGCTTACTATCATTTTTATGAAATTCATATCTAAAATTATTTCGTAATCTAAAAATATTCATTTAAAATTCGCAAATAAGTTGTTTTATGTGTACAAAAAACATTATTAATCATAAAAACACTAACATTTTGTTATTCCGAATCGCTGAAACTTTTATTAAATGTTCTAGCTTCATCTCAGAATCCTATCCAAGAAATTATTTCAGAAATAGTTTAATAATCTTTGAAAGAATCATATGTGTAACAATTTTTAAACGACCTTACATGTGCTTATGCCCATCTTTTTGTTTTTAATTTTCCTTTGCAACAACAAATTTTAATTTTAATTTAGGGTTTAAGGAGAAATTTAAAATTCAGAATGTTTAAACTTTTTTGTCCCACTAATGTTAAAATAGCCTTACATACTTTTACATTGAATTAAATAATATGAAACGACCCTTATTATGCTGATATATATAGTTGTCTTGAATAAAATAATATTAAGTTTCAATCGAAATTTTCAATCGACTCACAGGATTTATCTTTATTGTACTGGAAAAAGTTATGCACTCTTTGTCTTGTTAAAAGGCCCTATTCAATAAGATAATAATAACTATTAATAATTAATAATCTATCTATCTATCTATTTATCTATCTATCTATCTATCTATCTATCTATCTATCTATCTATCTATCTATCTATCTATCTATCTATCTATCTATCTATCTATCTATCTATCTATCTATCTATCTATCTATCTATCTATCTATCTATCTATCTATCTATCTATCTATCTATCTATCTATCTATCTATCTATCTATCTATCTATCTATCTATCTATCTATCTATCTATCTATCTATCTATCTATCTATCTATCTATCTATCTATC
>JAPMOQ010031793.1:2985202-3044275 GCA_026543055.1 Argiope trifasciata
ATATATAAGTTGATTCATTAAATTAATTCAATTACAATTCCTTAAAAGGGATACTATATGAAAGCATTTTAAAAACGATTTCAGTATCTTTTTCTAATTATAATAATGAATTCTAATTTAAGCATGAACTAAAGGAAATACTTTTAGTAGTAATCTTTATAACATTCTAATAAAAACGTGTTTGAAAAAATATTTTATATCAAATTTTGAGCAATTTATTTTGTGTTTGTATCACAATAAAAATATAATTAGAAACAAAATATTCTTGAAACGCAAAGACAGACAGAAGATACTCGATCGAATTTTATACTGAGCCACATTCATCATAAACATAATTCAAATTTGTTTTGTTTACTTCAGGGAAACGATTCAGAACAAAACTACATTATGGGTTTCATTTCTCTTTCCCAAATCTTATTTCCCTCCTAAATCTTTGAATTTACAAAGAAATAAAACAAAATAGGGTAGATTTGTCATCCATTTTATTCTGAAAAACACTGAAAAATTTATGAGTATGGGACAGGATAAGCCTTTTCACAATTGCTTTTCTTCTGTTCTAATGAAAGTTGAAAGTTGCAGAGGCGTATCAAAGTGACATAATCATTGCGATTAATAGATAAGAATATTCCTCTCTGCTTTTTTTTCTGGCTCATTTACTTTCAATACCTATTGAACTGTAAGCTTACTTACAGCAAGATTTATTCAAATAAAATGGTGCATTCATAAATTGGGTATTTTTATTTCTTGATTTGTAAAAATAAGAAAGCGGTTAATCATTTGAATAGATATTTACGTTTGGATAATTTAAATGTTCAGGAAATGCAGATAGAAACTAAAAGCTAAGTCAGAATTTAATTTTTCTGTATTATTAGTTACATATTTTGGAATTCATTTTGATTACATATAAAATAATGGTAAATATTATTGTCTGATCTTTTTTAGATATGCAAACGATAAGTGACAGAAAAATATTAACACTAAATTTTAAAATATGAGCTATTTCAGACTAGCAGACGAATTTATATAACCATTTGCAAAAAGTTTGGAAAAGAATAAATTATCAAAGAGAAGGATAAATGAAGTTGACTCGAGAATCGTATGAATTTATATGATTTTAAAGTGGGGTTGGATAAAAAATTCATTTGGATATCCGCGATTAGCATTAAAAATTGGAGATCCACCTCGTGTTATTGGAATCAGACTGTTTACAGAATTTTTAAGAGGTCAAAACAATCTTAAGTTTGAAGAACAAACAGGAATGTAGTTGCCAACATTTATCAAGCATAATGTGCCTGTCATATGAACAGTGTTTATCGATGATATTCGTTGCGCCTGCCAAATGATAATAGATCTAACATTGTCAGCATACATAAAATTAATTATAAAAAATTGCGCTCAAAAATAGTTTGCCATTAGATATTTGGTAATTTAAATGATCGTAAAATGAGAAGTGTGTCAGAATTACCAAAGAAATCCTTAAATTAATTCAAAATGTTCCCCAAAAAGGTTTTCCTAAAATTGTTACTGGTGAGGAAATTCACATACCATTTGTTGATATTCCATTACATCACGAAAACAAAGTATGGATTTTTGACAATCCCATTGCCACTATGGTAAAATGACAATGCATCATGCAAAAAGTGATGTATTCAGTTTTCTTCAGAAGGACAGGTCAGTACGATCAGGGTGGGAGGACAAAATATTGACACTGTCAACTGACCTTCCGGCGGATTTTCGTAAGAGCAATAAGTTTTTTTAAATATTGCATTGAATAATTTAGAATTACTATACTGATTGCGTATTAAAATTTCACTTTCCATTTTTCACAGATTTTTGACACTTTCATTACTAACGCAATTCAAATTTAAAATACGGAAAATTTCTAGTTTATCTTTTAAAAATCATTCTATATATTTGTCTGAAAAATCGCAATGATAACTAAGAGGTGGATATACATAAAAATGCTTTGTTTAGATGATCGACAGAGTTGAAAAGGAACAAATTTCAGTTATATAGGATGTCTTAGAAACATTGAACACGCTTTTCATTTCTTATCTATGGACCTTAGATATATGCTGTGAATTACAGAGTTGAGTAAAATGGTGTAAAAGGTAATGAAACCGATTAAAATTTTCGGGGGATTAAACTACAAAAAATACAAAATTTAAATTTTTGTACCGACACCTTATAAAATATTCCCAATCTGTAAAATGTACCCCTTCCTAGCTGCACGGTTATTTCCGACTGCTTTATTGAGTTCTTTTATGTTTAAGCTTAATTTCATACTTCGTTAATTAATAAAAGCTAAAGAATATAAGAAATGGTCCAAATAGGGCTAATCAAAATCTCTCTTCAGCAGAGGAGACAAGATGAAAAAGAAATAAGCATCAAAAAAGTTTAATCTACAGCAAAAATATATTTGATGTCCAGATAAACGATCGTGATCTGGAAATAGAAATTAACTTACCTTCCAAAAATTATTTTAAAAATTAATTATATATCATTTAAAAGTTTTAAAAATCAAATACTTTTTTATTTTACTTCTAATATTTTTAAATATAGTATTAAGTTGGAAACAGTTAATTTATAATGTAATAAAAAATCCACGTGATAAATCAAAAAGCTGAAGCGTGTCATTTTGCTTATAGTAAAATTAAGGTTTAAAAAGAAATTATTTGAACATTAATCCTCCAGTTGGGTTTTCATTTCCTTTTTTATTGCCTAATGTATACATATTTAAATCGTAAGCGTTATAATTTTATTTAGCATTTTAAAATTAAATTCATATTTTAAGGTCTTAACTGATAAGGTTAAATTTTTATTAAAGAAAAAACATTTTCCATTAATATTTAATGACGGAAAATCCAATTGTTGAATGAAAAAACTCCAAAGATTAATATTATAAGTGTGCAGTTAATAATAAATTAAAAAAAAAACTAACAATAAATTGAAAATAATTAAAAATGTATCAATATTATTGAAAATATATAATAATATGTTTACCAATAGCAAACACGTTATTAGCAATACATCATCATATATAGTAAATATATACATAATTGTAATATTCATGGTTATCTCTAATCTATACTTATAATAATGCTCAATGTGTGTCTCTGTGTTGGCCCTCTGCAGGTCATACCGTTCTACCTAGAGTTACCAAATTTGGTACATGTATACCTTGGAGGTCGGGAATATGCACCTCTGAGCCTTTTTTTAAAATTTTTAATGATAATTTGAATTAATTAAAAACTAAGCGAAAATTCGAGATTTTTCCGCTATAACTTGAGAAAATATTATTGCACAAAGGTGATTTTTACATCAAGTTAAAGATAAAAAAAATAACTTTCTATTGGTATCAATGTTTTAACAGATAACTGAAGTTTCTATTTGTAACGAATTTTTAAAGACATATTTAACCATATTTTCAAACAATATATTGGAAAAAAGAATAAAATTTTACAAAAAATGATAAAGTGAAAAATGATAAACAAGCAAAGGGGAAAAATAACTTTTATTAAACGACATTGACAAAAGTTCAAATTAAAAATAAATTAACTATGACAGAAAATTAAATTGAAAATATATACATACATAATTTTCAACACGTAATTGGATGAAATTAAATAAATGTTAAATGATAAGTTTTCTAAAAAAGTAAATGCAAGGCAAAGATTTCTATGGTCGTTTGCAATATATATGTCATTAATTCAATAAATCAGCATTTGTGGTAAAAATGTTTGGATTTATACAGGATACACATTCTAATTCGGGTCAAATGGGTAATTTGTAAATCTATTAGTATTTGGCATAGATAATGTTTAGTACTGTTAACTTGGCCTAAAAAATTACAATAATAAAAATAATTACATTTTATGTAACCCTAGTCAAAATATGCGCTGATGAATAACTGTTAGATATTTTCATACTGCCATATTGAACTGCCATTGAGCCATATTGAACAAAGTATTTTTACTAATATTTTAAGTAAAAGCTGTTACTTCAATCACTTTAATTCTTCTAAATCAATCATTAAAATTGACTGATTTATAAAAAAAGGAGTATTATAATTAAAAAAAATGTTCTTTCACATCTTTTCCCCCACCACCTTAAAAAATATACCAATTGCAGGCCAATCAATGCCAGGAATTACTCTAAGGCCAATAATCAAATGAATATGTGTTTGAGAATATGAATGAATGCGTGTGTGTGAGTGTTAGTGCTCTATACACTAAATCATATGATCAAACCATTAAAATTACGCTAACATTAGGAATTTTCCTGTGATAACTCTTGAAAATATTACAGCAAAAAACTGTTTTCTTTAAAAAAAAATACTCTTAAAACTGACTTTTTTTTCATTGATAACAATGTTTTAACCTATAAGTTCAGTTTCTATTTTCAATATTTTTTTAAAAAATTATTATAATCGTATTTCTCAGCAATTAATTTCTCATAAAATGGAAGTAGAATTTAACCTGCAAGTGCATGTTAATAGTGTACCAGAGATTGCCGTCACTTTGACAAATACTCAAACTGAATGATTAAATTAACTCTTAATGCAAATTAAACTGAGGATAGAGTGGAGTTCAGCACGTGTTTAAAAAGAAGAATATGAAATGTGATATTTTCCTCATAATTCCATGACAGCTTATTGCGAATAAGAGACATATAGTGCAATGAGCAAATAATCGTAAGGCTTCTATTATAATATGAGTCACGTGACTAATAAAGTTAAAATATATTTGGCTGAGGAATTATAAATAGAGCAAAGCACATAAGTATTTGATTTTAGAACCCATTACTCCTGGCGAACCAGCTGGTCGCAAAGGCGACTAGTCTTAAATAATTCAACTATTTTTGAAACAACAATCATTCTGTTTAAGTTTTTGATAGGTGTAAGGTAACAGTTAAAAATAAAGGGGAAAAAATCGTGCAGTTTTCTTAATTTACTTTTAAATTATAATAATATAATTTGATCAAAATACTTAAAAATGGAATGTAACGACGTAGTAATGAAACTGCCTACATGTATTTCTGTAGTCAATAAAAGCGGAGCAATCATACAAATTTATACTTGCATATAATGTTATATTTATATATTTATGCATTTTTTTCTCACATGACAGTTGGCAGTTGCCAAATGACAGTTCCAAAGATGGATTGCTAATACTTATTATTTATTACATTTGTTCAAGAAAGTGATTTTCCAGTTTTGTTTCATCGTATACGAAGTACATTGACGTGAAAAAATTCCACCAAGAAAAAATTATCCAAAATCCCAGCCAAGAAAAAAAATATTGTAGAGCAATGGAATTTGGACAATGCATGTATTTAGTTAACGTATTTAATGGATTAAATTTTAGAGCTTGCATGTTAATTTAAGATCAAGAAAATTCATTTATTTTAAATGAGAAATAATGCTGTATTAATAGTCTGTGTATCCACCAGAATTTTGAATGCTAGCCTGCAAAGGCACATGAATTGTGTCATACAGCTGCAAATGTTACTTTGTGATATGGAGTTCATGATTATTATATTTGTTCTTTCAATACTGGGACTATGAGTGCTAGCTGGGGATGATACTAGAATTGTTGACTAATGATATCCCACACGTGTCCAATTAGATCCAGATCCGGTGAACTAGAAGGCCAATGAAACATGTTGACACTCTGTAAAGCAATTACGTTACTATAGCAGTATGAGGACCAGCGTTAACCTGTTGGAGAATTCCCCTTTGAATGTTGTTCATGAATGGCAGTACTAGGGGTTGAATTACTATACCGGGGTTCTAATGTGCAGTTAGTATGTTTGGGATAACCACGAAAGTGTTTATGCTGTTATAGGAAATTGCTAGCGAGAGTATGACTCCAGATGTAGTTCCTGTGCGTCTAGATAGCAGACAGTTTGGTTGTAGGCATTCCCCTGATCTCCTTCAGACCAAGACACTGCCATCCCTGGCACCAAGGAAGAACTGCTTTTTATCAGAAAACACAACAGATCTCCACTTCATCCTTCAATGAACTCTGGCTTGATACCACTGGCATCGCAAATGTCAATGGCTTGAGGTCAGTGGAATACGCCACAGGACTCCTGGCTCGAAGCTGTGCTTGAAGTAGACAATTTTTATCAGTTCGTTCTATTACTGTCGTACCAACAGCAGTTCGAGTTTCGGAAGCAG
Source organism: Argiope trifasciata (assembly GCA_026543055.1). Taxonomy (NCBI): domain Eukaryota; kingdom Metazoa; phylum Arthropoda; class Arachnida; order Araneae; family Araneidae; genus Argiope; species Argiope trifasciata. The sequence continues at coordinate 2,991,384 of JAPMOQ010031793.1, forward strand.
ACGCAATACAATGCGCCACAGCCGTACGCCGAATACTTCGCAGCATTGCTCTTCTCTCTCAGTAGTGTCCTGTAGCCGTCTGGAGCTTTTTTTAGGCAGTATTTTCCTTTAACCACTTTTCCCAACAATCATGCACAATGGGCACATTCCGACCAACTATATCTGAAAGAAAATCCACCTTCTCATAGTCCTATTACACGTCTTCGTTCAGACTCGGTCAACCCCTTTGTTCAGCCTCGGTGATAATGACTTCTTTCTTAAAGAAAGGCTTGCCTTTCTTCTTAAGGTTAAAAAAAATGTATGCTTTTTCTGACATGCTTGGCTAACATCAACTGAATAAGACAAATTTCAAACAAAAAAAAAAGCTTACAAATTTTAGAATTCACGAATTTTTTCGAATCATTCAAGAATTTTTTAAAGCTCACATAAAAATAAGGACAGACTTATTAAACAGAGTTTGTTCGCAATATTATGGATTTCTTAAAATTTAACTGTAATTCTGCATACCGAGTTTTAGCCATCTATTTCAATGTGTTTTTGAGTTTTCGTGTCACAGAGGGCAGATATAATGCTGAAACTGTACTTTTAGAACTACGTAATTTCTGAAATGTAAATATTTAAAAAGAATTCAAATTTCATTTTTTACAATTACAATATTTTCTCTATACTTCTTATTAGAGCAAATAAAAATTTTAAGGCATTTACAAGTTCCATATTATTTTAAATTCATAAACACATTTTTAAATTATATTTGTCTGTGGGCACGAAAATACCACCACTCCTATCCTTCTGAAAAAATTTGTCATTCTATTGTTGCGCAAACGCTGTAGATTTGTATCGAATTTGGATTCAAATCTTTTCATAGGAAATTTGTTTACATTTTAGAAGGACTTAAATAAAAGTATTTTTTATAAAATGTAGAGTTAAATTATACATAAAATATATTTCTAAAAGAAGAAAATATTTTTTTCCTGATTTCTCAATTAATTACCTGATCTTTTTCAATACCAAAACAACTTTTTATAAATCATCAGTATTATCCATCTCATCCATATTTAAAGCATATTTGATGCTTAAAATTTTTACCGCGTTCTTATAAATATTGGCTTTTATCACGTAGTATGGAAAATTTATCAAGAGTTTATTTAAAGCATTTTTAGCAGATTTTTAAAGATTAAAATAAAATGTTTATAAAATAGCAACCACATTTTAATTAGTTATTATAAAAACAAATTTTAGCTTTTCAAAACGTTAAAATATCTGCCTTATCGTTTATAAGCAATTTCAAATACTAGTAATAAAAGAATCACTAATGAAATCTATTTGTCATGTCAAGCTTAATGAATATCGCAAACTCTTTGGCACAAAACATGTTCTTAAAAAATAGTTTAGTTCAAGAACATGGAATTCCTTTCAAGTATTAATTTAAGCAATTTATTTGGATTACATCAGGAAGAGTGTTTTAAAGTTAGATTTTTTTAAAGTCTAGCTTAGAGAAGTTTTTGTGTTTGAAAACCAATTCTTTAAATGCTATTATTTCTACTTGGAAAACAATAATGCGGTTTCACTTATTTTGAAACTTTTCTTATGAATTAGAGCATTCAGTATCAAAAAAAAAACTTTTAAAACATCGGATCAAATTCAAAGCGAAAAGAAAGAAAGGAGAAATATAAAATGGAAAAGTTTTGCTCGCCATTTTAATGCTTGTTCAGAAAGTGTTTTTTAAAATCTAGCTAACAGTTTTAGTTTTTATATGTTTTACTTTTGCTAAAGGAAAAAAAAAACTTGTTGACTAGTTGATTCCGATTTGGTGGGTTCATTTTATCTATGTTTAAAATAGGAAAGAAAAGTACAATTAATTAAGTACAAAACTCAATTTTTATCTTTAAAACCCTGAGTAAATGTAAACGGAAAAAGATAACTATTTAAAACAAAATTACATTTTCAACAGAATATTCATATGCATAATAAATTATTTATTGTTTTTCATTGAAAGTTATATTAATCAATAATGAGTATTTAAGGAATAAGTTAGGGTGTCCCTTAAGTTTATTTCTATTTCTAATATGTAATGAATGCACAGTATTTACTGTTTAAGAACTTATTTATTTCGTTATATAAGACGCTTTTGTTCTGTTACATTCTTCCATCTCTCGGAAAGCCTCATTATGTCTTCTTCCCAAAATTGCTATGTTTTGAACACGAAATAATAATCAATTGAACTTTATTTAGCTGATGGATTTAAAACGGTTATCGAGAAGCTAATTTTTTAAAGGCATTTATCAGAAGGATTGAGATTTGGAGATTATGTAGATGCAGAAAAAAAATCCCAATCAAACTGTAAGAGAACCTCTCATACGACTAATGCAATATGTGGTCTCGCATTGTTATGATGAAAAACAACACATGGTTGGTTTATTAATTTTGGCCGTTCTTTAGCTATGGCATCTTTTAGTTCATTCAGAAGGACCGCAGTGGTCTGGTGGTAAAGTCTCGGCTTCGGAACCGGAGGGTTTCAGGTTCGAGACTCCATTCCACCAAAGAATCGTCGTGGAAAGAGGTATCTTGCACGTTAAATCTATCAGGCCAAACGTCTTCCCACTGGTGTGGCGTGGAGAGGGGGTGCCACGTAAGGTGTCGTCCTCGTTTTTTGACCAGGGTTTAAAATTATGAGGCCAAAATAGTCCTAGTGTTTCTTTATAATGGGGAGTTGTGGACAAAATAACTTTTTTGGGGTTTAGTCCCGTTTTGGAGTGTAGTAGAGCTCTGGTGTGACGGAGATCGATAACTTAGATGACTAATAAATAAAACTGTATATTAGTTCATACGTTAGCTAATAGATAAGGGTGAAGTTCAAGAAGAGCCAGATAAGGTCATCCATAGCACGATGAGAAAGAAACTTTTGGGATATTTTAATAGATGATTTATTTGTTATTTTTACATAATAAAATAAAACAGTATAATGTAGTATTGATGGTACTGCCTGAAATGTATCGAGTAAATATTAAAAACTATATGATATTGATTATAAAGTGATAAAATACGATTTTTTGTCTTCCCTTTAGAATCCAAATACATGTAAGTAAAATTAACTTTTCCAAAGATTAGAAAGAAAAAAGCGCATTCAAAGCAAATAAATTAGACAATGTTTAAGATATGAATCAATTACTATAAAGACACCATGCAGATAAACAAAAATGCAGTAATAAAACCGTCGTCGAAAATCGAAATATTGCATATAAGATTTCTTTATAAAATATGAAAAATAATAATTGAAAAATAAGATTTTCTTGATTTATTTAAGATTGATATCGTTTCATTTAATGAAGCATTATACTTAAGCAATAGCATAGTTATCCAAAAACAATAGATTCAATAAAAGTAAGTAATGAGAAAGTTCTTTTATTGGAAACGTAGCTATTTGATATCAAGACAAAATTTAATGGATATACAAACGATAAAAACATAAGGGAATAAGTACAAAGCTAATTTAAAAGCTCAATATAAATATTAATGAAGGACCGGAATTTGTTTTTTATAAATAATATTTACTGTGTCTGAATAGGTAATGAGACATCTAAAGTAATGAATTTAAACTGCATTAACTAAAATCATTATTAAACTACATTAATTAAAGTTCCTTTCATCAAGACATTTGATGAGTTCGAATTGTTACTGCAAAAAAGGAGGAAAAAAAATAATCGCCATTTGTACATTTGCAAAATCAGAAGTTCAACTTTTTTCGTTAACCCGAATGTAAGAATAAGTAGTTAAGAAAAGCAATTATAATTTTTTAATCAAACCATCGATTAGGATTATTTGGAAATTCAGATTTGAAATACATATGAAGTACTCAAACCATTTGACGGTAATAACATCAAGTATTTGACCTTTGAAAAACATTAAATTTGTTTAATGGTCACCTAAAGGGGTAAGCACAAACTTCAATAAGAACCGCAGTAAACAATATTTGAATGCATTTTCATGTTGCTTGTACTAAATTTTTTCTATTTTCCCTTTTTAAAATTAACTATTCTTCTTTTTAAAATAGCTTATTTTTCATAACACTTATTTAATTATAAAATGTACGTACAAATAAAATAGTTTTTCTGAAAATGCAGCATGTTATATGTAAATAGACTTTAAACTAGACTAAATAACGAGCACTCTAAGGATATATATTGTTTTTCGTCACAGTAAGTTTGGAAGTTTTTTTTCGCACAGTAAATATTTTTTTTAAAAATTACATTTAATTAATTGCTATTCTAATATTATTTAATTTAAACCAAAGGAATTACAATCAACAATATTTCTTATAAAAAATATATCGATATTTATTAGTCATGCTTTTTTACTAACATACCAAATTAAAAAGTATTTCAAATATTAATTTTTCTTAATTTATATTTTCATTGTTATCTAAGAATTTTATTTAAAAAATAAATATAATTAGTGTGCATTATAAAGAAATCACTTCCTACTTTAAATATTTCCTAAATTTAGAGCAGATAGTTTATTTAAGCTATTTAACAAAAAGAATTAATTAAATAATTCATATGCTTTAGAAAAGATGCACATACATAATCAATTATGGAAAACATACAGTGGACATCATACATTAATGAAAATGGATAGAATGAATGCAGATCTAGAAAAAATATTTATAAATATAATATCTAAAAATTTTTTAACTGGAAAATAATGCACCATAATATATTTCCTTTAATGGTAAAGGTGAAGATGTGCATCTATATGCTCGTGTTTCTGACTCACTATAAACCAGACCGTTTGACCTACAGTTACTGAATTTGATAGATATAAACTGAGAGGATGGAAATGTGCATTTTGGAGCAATTATTTTAAAAGCTTTAATTAATAACATTCAAACTTTTTTTATTCATAAAAAAATTATCCCATAAATTACGGTAAATCTTACGCAATCTTTAACTTTCCTCACCTTGACCTACCATTTTGCATTGCAGTGTACAAAGTCAAAGTTACATGGTTCAAATTTTTTTGTTTCCAAATCGAATACTTCACTTTTCAAAGTATTATGTTAAAGCAAAACGGGAAAGTAAGAAGAAAATATGTTTCTAACAAATAGGCTGAAATAACACCAGAAATCTCGGGGGCAGTTTAGTTAATGGGAGAATTTGTCATTTTAAATTAATAACAACGTAGAAATTGCTAGTAATTTTATTAAGAATTATTTATTTCACATTGCAATCGATGAGCAGTGAGTAAGCTACATTAGAAGCCAGCACCTTAAATACAATTTTATAAACACAATTTTAAAAAAAGAAAAACAGAGGAGTTATAGTAAAAACGGAGTGTGAGAAGTAGGAGTCATTACCTTTAACAAAAATTTACTAAATAACAAATAATTATAGAAATAATGGTAGAAAATGAATAATGCTCATATTTGACTTTTACAAAGTGGAAGACATTTTTTACTTAATTTTACTAAAAATGCAAATAGTTAAAGGAATCATGGGAGAAAAAATCTTCTGATTAAAAAATATTAGAAGTTTCTGAGATACCTGTCTAATTAAAGTTTTGAAGACGATTTATTCATATAAATCGAGAAATTGTCGATGTTTCAATTGAGGAATTGAATTTTAAGAATCCATCGATAAAGACTCAACTCTTTTTTAGGGAAAGTTTTATTTTAGTATGTCTACATTTTTATTACATAAATTTCCTCCAATCGGTTTTATTGTTACTTCTTGCTTTTAATTAATTAAAGTTGGAATTTATATAAGTTTAGTTTCCCTATATTCAACTCCTGAAGATGCAATTGTGAAAATATGCATTAATTTGCACGATTTATAAATTACTTTTAGGTTTTACATGTCTCAAAACTTCACAGTAACACTGCATATTAATATTACGAAAATTCAGTTTATATAAAAAGTAACTGATATTAATGTATTAAATTGATAAATATATGATAAAATATTTTTTAAATAGTCAGTGATTTAAAAATATATAAAATAATGTGACTAGATTGAAATTTTTTAAAGTGTTCATATATGCAGACTTATCATTATAAATAATTCAAGAATGATTCAGGGTAAAATATAAATTCAAGGTCGACAATGCATATATCGACCCTGTTTTTGTATCGAGTTAAAGGTTAATGTGTTCATATAAGAAAAGCGCTCATATAAATTTACATGTAACAACATAACATAGACCTAGTAATATATATTCATAATTGTAGAAAAATTACCTAGTGGATTATTTCGCTTTTAAATAAGTTGAATTCGGGATGAAAGCTGTCTGTCAAACTCTTTTGCAAATATTATTAAGAGAGTCATCGATCGTCTGATGATAATCGTTGAATTTCAGTAACTATTTATGCAGAGATACGTCTGAAGTCGGTGGAGGGTCAGTGGCTATCAGACAATTCTTTGAAAAAATCTGAATTGTTTTGCTTATATATTTTCATCTGTTTGGTGAAAAACTATTATTTTAATTTCTAAGTCAATGTAAACCATCCTTGTCGTAGCCCATTTCTCGAAAGAACCAGTTTTTCAAAATCTTCTTTACAATCTTGTTAACTTCTGATGGCTCAAAATATGTCTCGTTATTAATTCGTGGGAAATGTAAGCAGCTATTAGAAGCTCTATATAATAGATGTACGAGTGCGAACTCTTCATTTGTGATATTTATTATTATCTCCCAGATAGCACAGTCTGTTACACTGTGATGTACAACATTGGGTGATATGATATGATATTAAACAATATTCCACAACATTAAACAATTGTGTATATTGTTCATTATCATACAATGCTGTATAATATTTGTGTGCTACTAAGACTTTAGCGTTCTTGAAAGATAGTGTTTCTGCTCAGAAATTTTATTGGTGCACTAGCAATGCCCTCTAATTAATTATGATTCAAGTTTATGTTCAAATAACCTACTTAGAGGTTTGTATGTATGAAAGCAAAATATTATGTATGATAATTATGTCATAGCATTAAAATATAACATTTTAATTGACATAACATGTAATAACATTTGATGTCCTGAAACTGAAAAGGTAAAGGCAGGAAATGCAATTTTTGAAAGATTTTATTTCTTGTAAAATTTAATTGAATTAGAATTTAACAAATTCCATTATGATTTTTTTTTTGCAGAAGCAACAGTTTAAATATGTTATAAGTAGTTTTCCAGTTTGCTTTTAATGTACATCTAATTTTGTGCTAAGAACATCTTTTATCTTCTTCGCAAACTTAATCTCATAACTCAGGTATTCCATTCATAATCAAATTTCTACCCCAGTCCACCATGATGAAAGAAATGAACTGCAAAATTAGATTTTCCTCAAAAATCAATATAAAAAATTTAGTTTTGTTTAACTACTTGTCAGATGGGATGTAGGATTTCCCTCCTTCAGGTGACAATAATTCTTAATATGGAAATTCTTTATCACTCACTTTTTATTCATTCTTGTCTGAGAATTTCTTGTTAAATGAGGTAGGATAAAGAATAGAAACTCGAGCAAACAAAAATCAACCATCTTCCATTTTCCCTAAAGCATTTTTTTTCTTCTTACAAATGTTATTTCTACCGTTTTGCTTCCCATTTCATATTTTAATCCTTAAGGTTTCTTTTTCATTATTATGCTAAAAACTAATCTAACTGATATATATTTTTTGGGAAACAGTTTAGCTGCACGACTAAATTTGTAAAAGTGGTAAAGTGCACGGCTGGCAGTTAAAATCAAAAGTGAATATCTGCATGCCTAAAAGTATTGGAAGGCCGTAAATTTTACTGCAAAACAAACAGTCAAAAAAGCATTTCATCGTAGCCTCATCTGTTTCATAATATTGTACAATATTTTGAGAGATTATGGAATATTACTCAACATTATTCAATGTTACGAATATAAATATTATACAATATTGTATAGTATTGTTGCGGTACTAGGATACTGTAATATGCATGTTTATTCATAATATGCTTACTTTGGTTTTTTCAAGATAATCATAATATTAATTATTTTTTCATATGACATATTACTTTGTATACCCAATATAGTAAGTTACTTAAATTCGATAATAAAAGGAATATTAAAATAATAAAAGGAATATTATTATAATCGCACTACAATAATATCTAATAATCTAATAAAATATATCATAATCTTATTTGAATAAATATTAAAAAAATATGTATACTTCCTGTTAGATGATCAATGAATTTTTCTAATAGTTCTTACTTTGGTTTACGAGACATTAAACCGTCGTTTCAGCATCCAAATAAGAAGTTTGATTTGAAGAATTCTGATTCTTCCTGCTGCGGTTAATAGAGTTGTTCAAAAGACAATGCAATAATTTACCTGCCTCTTACTAGTAATCCTTATAATTTTTTCAAAAAAAAAATTGTATTTTTACCATCAAACTACTTATTTTACATGAACACGACATACTATAATTTTAGAATTCGTAAGAGCCATTTTTTGCATTAAGGATAGAGAGCTCTCATGTTCACAACAATATTATAGAATGAAGGAATCTTTTAAAACACCGATGTAAAAGGCTAAATTTCACAAAGCATCTGGTAATAAACTTCATTAATTTTGAATCTTGATTTCCTGAACCATTTCTTTCCCTATTTTATGAAATAGGTTCCAATATATAATGTGTTAACAAGATAATCTATATATTTAAAAATATTTTTATTACAATTGAAAGGAATATACTGGGCATATTTTTCAGAATGGAAAGTCTCTCCCCTCGGATTTTCATCATAATCTTCGTTACATTATACGGCTTTTAGATATATAGGCACTTTGGGTTGAACTGCATTGTATAATGAATTATTCATTCAATATATCAGAACTATTATGAGGAGGTTTTTTGATTGCATATAATATGTAAAATACGTGATGTGGCAAAACAGGATAAAGAAAGATATAAAAAGAGTATTGAGTTATATTAAATATATTTGTATGCAAATGGTTACTACATTATTAAGAATTGCTACATAATTATAAATAAAGTTTAAACATAAAATAAAGACAAACGAATAATTATTTAAATATTAACCTGTCTTAATGTTTCAATGCAGATAATGGAATCTCTTTTTTCGAGGAATCAAAAGATTTTAAATTATATTCTGGTGAAATATAACTTTTGCTCTCCTTTTTTTTCTATAACCATGACTCAGTAATAAAAGAATTTGGAATATTAAGCTAATGCAAATGATTTATTGCAAACTATATTTGACTTGTCTTTTGTATGTTTTTAGAGATGAAATTTTATGACCAATTTAAGAATTTACGTACTGTTGTATTACCATACTAATAATTGTCAATTCCTTATAAGTAACTTTCAAATTTTTCAGCTTAGTTTTTGATTCAATAAAATTACATTTTGATCCAAGAGATATATTACCAACTTTAAGGATACATTACCATTAAAAAATCATTTTTTTTTAAAAAATATGTTAAATATATTTAGAAATGTGTTGTAAATTAATATATCACCCAATAAATAACAAATGTTTTAATACATCATTAAAACTGTTTTTAAAAAAAGTTTAGATTGTGAATACCTTTAAACATAATCTAGCACTTATTCCTATAATTCAAGGTATACAAAGCAAAAAATCTCTAAAGATACACAAAAATTTATTTATCAATTATCAATTAAATTTATATTTAAAATAAGTTTATTCCCGCAATCTGGAAGATGTTTTATGCTTAATCTCATTTGGGTATTTGTTGAACTTTAAAACAACAAAATCACATATTTCACAATTTAAATTTAAGATTTAAATTTCAAGTATAATTTTTCAGAATTAAGAAAGAATAAAATTTCATTTATGCTTTTGAAAAATTAACGAATTTGACGAAATTATTTAGTGAGAAAAGTTAATTTTTAATTTATGTGTAAAGATTTATGAGAAAAGTTTTGTAAACAACTGAAAATAAAAGAATGTCCTTTTTTATTAACGTATTCCCTTCTTTTCGATACACATTTAGATCGAAATTCGTTTCTTGTACATAGTTTCTTTGAATTTTTTGAAATAAATGTTTCCTTTTGAAAACTTTTCATCATCTTTATTGCACATTTTATCAGCAATTGTAATGAAATTAATTATTTCACATTTATTTTATTTTATTTCGTATATTTTTATTTCCGTCCTCGTATCTTTCTCATTTGAAATATTTTTTAAAAGTTTCTGTTGAGTATTTCTTTGATCCTGTTAGTTCTTTTAGCTCGTGTTATAATTTTTAAGGAACACATAAACTTCATTTTGCTAGTATAAGAATCTTATGAGGGAAAAATGACTGTTTAATATCGATAAGAATGCAATTTATACAGAAAAATTATAGCGAAATGGACAATATGTTTTAATTTTTTTTATGAAAATTAAAAATATCAGTTTTTTGAATATTATTTTACTTGTATCTTCAACATTATGTTGAAGAACCCTATTATATTAGAAAAAGTAGAAAAAAAGGTTTCCTGTTAATAAACTTATTATTAGCAAAACACTTTTGCATACATTGGGTCTTTGAGATTTTATTTGTAAGAAATAACTAATAAGTTATTATTAAATGCATTTATTTATTTTTTCTTTTACTTGTCAAATGTAATGTATTTTAGTCCAAATGCCCATCGAATTTTACACCAGTTTTTGCTTTTCAAATCTGCAAATCATGTTTCTTTACGTTAGCAATTAGTATATTAGCTTATATTACAGAAGAAAAATAGGGATGCTAAGACAAAAAAAAAAAAATGAACCGAATATTTATCAATCTCGAATTTGTAGATACAGTTGTTTTATCTGGACTAACATATATCATTTTCCTAAATCATAAATTTATATAATCTTATTCATGGATTGGAGATAGGTATTGAAAAATAGCAATGGAAAAAATTTAGTCATTGGTCTTTTTGAAGTTATCAATAAATAAATAATTTTTTCTATATAAGGCGGTTTTAACTAAGTGAAACCTCTCTTACATGTATTAATGTTTTAAATTTACATATTTAATTTTGAATTATGCAAGAAATTCCTTTATTCTTTATTTTTTGGAGAAACTGAATAAACAATTATTTTCGAAATCTCCTTGCTGATTCAAAATCTAAATAGTTAATTATAACAATTGCTATCTTTCTGAAATTAATGAAATTAGCTTTTTGTCTTCTTTCATTTCATTCAATATACATAAATACTCTTCAGATGACGTTTTGCTACTTTAGGACAGACAACGTAAGTATAAAATATATTATTCAATAAGTCTCAGATATACAAAATTAGGATAAATTTAAAGAACTCTATTCAATAGTTTTAATTAAAGAAGCCAACTTTATCAAATCATATATGCCAGTTTCTTTGAAAATTGGATCCAAGATATTATTTCATTAATAGAACTCTGTTAAGTAAAAGCTGTTCTTAACTAATTAAAATCTTTCAAACAGTTCTTATTATCTGAAATTCTAAAAATGAGTGTTTAAGTCTTATTAAGTAATATACTATAAACAAATATTTTAATATCTCATGAAATCTCGCCATTTATTAAGATTTTCTAATTTTGATATTAGCTTTTGATGATATAATTTATTTAGAAAGCGAAGATTAGAAATGTTTCAACAGATCACTCTGAGATACATTATATGGTATTTATATGAATTATATTCGGTTTAAATATTTTGCAGGTTTGATAATTCGCTTCTAAAAAAGATTTTTAACCAAGTTATCTATTAGAAACATATTTAAGGCGATATTATTAGCAAATAAAATTAAACAAATTTGTAATCAATTTTTAAAACCTGTTAAACAATTTAAAATATTTTGACAAATTTCACATAGGTTTTTTAATTGGAAATAATTTGAAAGTTTTGAAACAAAAATTTTATTATTTTTTATATGCGATAATATCTAACTAAACTTTTTTCTTATCAGAAAATCATAAAAAAAGTATAGCAAATTTCAAATATCAACAACTTTTGCAATTTTTGCAAATTAACGCAATAATGCAAATGTGGACTAAGAAAAACAAATCTACTAAACATTTAAAAAAAAAAACCCTTGAAAAGAGATTTTTGATGAAAGAAAAAAAAGAATGCAATTTTAAATTTATTGAAGATAGAAACAACGCTTGGCATTGAATAATTATTTTATCATTTTCTAACACAAATATAACAATTTTTCTTTAAAAAATTGATTTTTAAATTTAATTTCTTGCTCATAAAGAAAAACAAATTGAAATTTACTAATCTAAATGAAACTGCAATTCTTGATACTTAAAAAACAAATCCAGCTCATGTCTTAGCTTTATGAAATAATTACAGTTATGACAAACTTAAATCTGATCTTGATCAAGAGAAAAATTATTTTAAAAAAAGATAATTTGACATCAAATTTATTTTTCAGAAAATATGAAATCCTAAAAAAGTAGTATAGGGACTTAATTATTCTACATGCTTTAAGATAAAATTGAATGTCTTTGTTTACATACTTGGGAGAGACTTCTGTATATATTCAAAATATAGTTAACTGCGAATTTTAAAGAAAGTCATTTTGTGTGTACATTAATAATTTATTTTGGTGTTAGCTAATATTTACTAGTTAACTGAGATATTTACTTCATTACTCTATAAATAATTTTTCATTCATTTAAAATTTTAAAAATTTAATGAATAAACAATTATTTATATAGTAATAAAGTAAATTTGTTGCAATAGAATGATGTGAAAACAAAACAAAAGCCTTTGATAAAAACAAAAGTCTTTTTCAGTGATTATTGCTTGTACATCAAATCATGTTATTATAAACAAAAAAAAAATTAATGCTCTACAATACTGCTATAAAATCATGCAAGTTCAGATATAAGAAAAATGGATTAAAACTTGTATATATATATATTCGACAAATAATTAAATGTGATTTAAAGATGACTTTTTTAATGCTATTTTTTAAATAAAATAAAGGAGTTACGAAGTCCCAATGTAAGGTTTTAATCAAAGGGTTTTGATTAAAATAATGGAAATAAAATTAATTTTAAAATTATTTACGGATGAATGATTACTTTGTAAAAATTTTGTTTCGAATTCATGGTTTCTAAGGTTTTAAATTACTTATTTTCAGATTTTTTTTCGAGTCATTTTTTTTTATTTTGATGCAAAGGATAATAGTATAATTATTATATTTCATCGACATAATAAGGAGGACATATTTATAAAAGTATTTATATAATATTTTAAAAGACTTTGCACTAGTTAAAAATAGTAACACCCATTTTTATTTATTAATATTCAGGTACATTGAGTAAAATAAAATCAAACAGGAATACCTGAAATAGCGTACCAAGATATGTGAATGTGTTTTTTTACATTGTAATTGGAATGTAGTTATACCAATTAACAATAGTGTTACAACAACCAAAATGAAGCATGCAGTACAGTATCTACTTATGAGATTTTCCAAGGGTTGGAATGAAACGAAGCATAGATAATAAATTGTAATTTAAAAACTTTAATGAATAATTTATTATTACAAAATTAATATTATTTATGTAGATTTTTCAACTAAATTTAAAGATTTTGGCAATCTTCTGCATAGTATGAAAACAATAATTCAATGTTTCTTACTTTTTTTCAGAAAAAGAGCTTCAGGTTTTTCAGTATTCTGATGTACCTGAATGAGTATTTTTTATGAATAAGAGGGTAAAGCAGCATTTTTTTACTAAATAAATGTTGGAACTTATTTCGATTTCCGTCCTTAAATAAATGTTATCATCATCTTAATAATCTTTTTTTTATTTACCCCATCTTCTTTTATAGTCTATTCTTCTTCAAACACTTCATATAGTTAAGACTTTATCTACATGTTTTAGATTCAGTTTCTTTTTTGCTCCGTCACATTATTTTGTGCCTTATATGAGTTTTATTAGAAAGTATTTCACAAGAAAACATGAATTTTTTTTCGTTTCATAAAAAATAAATAAAATCAGTTATATGTGGGATGGAAAAACAGATCATCAGATAGTTTATCTTTAAAGATGTAATAATGAATACAAAATATAAGAATTTAAAGTGCTAAAATTTAATATAAGAGTTTAAGAATAAGAAAACCATGTTCAATCAGACATATTCCACAGAATAAATGTTATTCAAAAGTTAAGAAAGTGCAAATTGCAAAGGCAAATTTCATCCATTAGGTCATATTAAAAAAATTTAATACTCGGATAAAGTGGACATATTTTATTCAAAAATGTATCCTTTGGAGTCAAGGAAAAAAAAGACGACAATCATCAATGCTCTTAAGAAGGTTACAGTCATCAAAATCTAAATTTTTATGATTACAGTATATTTATTTTTTCATATACTAGAAAACGTATATTATTAATAATACGTATGGTAAATCGCATTAAAATAATTCTCCTAAATGATTTTAAACTCCGCAATCTTCAAAGAAATTTCGAATTTCTTAATTGTTGTCTACATTTAAAAAAAAATATTAGTCGATTTTCTTATTATCTTCTGAATATAACAAATATTCCATCTTCTTCCTTAAGTTCTGTTTTTATGAAGTTATCACAAATTTATGGATGAATTTGTATAAATGATCAATAAGAATTTGTTCACTTGTTATTATTATTTAATAATGCTTATTACTTTTCTGATTAGATTTCCTTTCTGTGATTACTTTAGAGTATATAATCCATTATGGTCTGCCTTAATGTAAATTGATATTAAAAGAAATAAAGATTTATAAATATATTCAAAGATTTTTCAATTTTTATCAGTGCCATAATATTATAGTTTTAAATTATTAAAAAAACACTGAAAAATATAGTGTGCCAATCATACATAGGGAAATTTTTAACATAATAGAAAACTGCTGAAAATGTTGATATTTTGTTTAAAATAATTGAAAAGAAATTCTTTTTCAATTATTAAAAAGTACAATGCTCAAAAATTGCAATAATCGTCTGATCTCATAAATTAGACATTTAAATTTCAATTTAAAAAATTCTATTACTTTACAGAATTTGTAGAATAAAGAATATTTTTTTTATATTTCACCTGATCCTAACATATCTAAGATATGCTTCTTTTTTACGACTAAGCAATATATACTAATATAAACTGATTCTTCTTTTTAAAAAGGAAGCATTTCAAGACAATTCCAGGAATCTTGAACCAAAAATAGACTTAGATACCAGAGAAGAAATATAATATTTAATCCAAAGATGAAATTGTATCGTGATATAGCAGATATTGTTTTTTAAACAAATACAACGAAATGCTTTTATTAGATCAGAAAGATATTTTTCGTAACTTATAAAAGAGACTCTGAATAGAATAAAACGAGAACGAACATTTTTTATTGGTTTGAAATAATACCCTTCAGCATTTTCAGTGAGCTAAAAATGATCTCTGATATAACTGATTTTGATAAGAAAAGGACATTGGAAGGAGAATGAAGAAGATAAAATGGTAACGAGAAAAATTCAGTTTCAATTTTCTATTGTTTCAGCGTACTAAAATATATTGAACATGTTTTTGTTATTTAGATATATATTTATATTTAAGAAATACTTGTTTATCTACACAAATAAATTTGATTCGCTGTTATATTTTTTATCTACTCGTCGAGTAATTTATAATAATATTTTTAATCAAATCATTTTTTTGTTATTTAGTTATGCATTTATAGTACAAAAAATATTTGAGTTATCTGCACAAATGAATTTAATCAACTATTCTATTTTTGATTTATTTTTTAGAAGAATTTAAAATAACATATTTTTTTCAAATCGCTTATTTTTTTTTAACATTTATTTCTGAATTTCTATTAAAAATATTTTATTCATCGGTACAACCCAATTTGGTTCATTATTATATTTTTAATCTACATGTTGAATAACTTATAGTTGTATTTTCATTCAGATAAATATATTTTCCCATTTAGTTGTAAATTTATATTAAAAAAATATTTGATTTATTTTACAAACAAATTTATTTCACTAATATCCTTCTAGCGGGCCCGCGTATGTGAGCGATACACTAGAGATGAATTTCATTTTATACCTTTAGATCTCGTGGTACTGGGAACGCCTGTCCTTGGTTATTTGTTCCCTCCCTTAGATATCATTTCAGTTGTAGTCATAAGTTTTTGCCATTAATAGGTCTCTGCCGATCAGATATTTGTATTTTAGAGATACGCGCTACCGTTCATGTAAGTTTTTGTCACATCAGATTTTATATGATTTTACAAATAAACCCGTATTGTTTTAGAATGGTGACAGTTGGCAAATGCACTTACGAAGGAAAATGTTGAAAAGAAAAGCACCCACAACTCTAAAAAAGTGAGATAAAATTAAATGTGCTAAAGAGAAATGCCGAACTAGGTATAGAAGAAGTAGAAAATGCGACGTCAGGAAAAAAAAACTCTGCCAAAAAGAAAAGGTGACAAGAATCACGAGGCTCAATTGTGATATTTGACAGAAATTTATATCTTTGGAGCACACTAAACACATTTGCTCAAAATGCAACGCTGCAATGAAATAACAATGAAACTATTTTCTTTCTTTTTATATCTAACCTTCAATTACTTTTTCCCTTTTATACATAAATTTTGTATTTTTGCACTTCTATATTTTATATGCAAGTTGTTCTGTACAATTACTTTAAAAAAATCGACAATTTCATTTATATTATTTTTAAATCAATTCAGTTAACCTGCTGTCATTGTATATTGTTATTGCAATCTATATTTATATTGATATGCTTCTTTTTAAGTAAAATTTTTTTAAGTAATTGTAGTTATTAATCCTAAGTTATTTAGATTAATAGTTACGCTTTTGAATATTTACAATTTACTATAGTGTATGTGGGAAATACGCGCCACCTTTTATATTGGTATAATGGCAGCGCCTGCTGGAAGGATATATTTTTTATCTTAGAATAATAGATAGTAGAATAATTTATACCCATATATTTAATCAAATCAATTAAAGAATTATGTTAATTTAAAAAGTTTTACTACAAACAGATTAACTTTTAGGAATTGAAACATTTTAATTTTTTTAATCATTTATTTCAAATTTTATTACTCATTTAAGTTTTAAAGCCTGATTAAATAAAACTTACTTTTCTATATTCTTACGTTTCATATAACGTGCTGAGAACAGACAAAATATTCAGAAGAAGATTAATTCTTCGAAATTTTCAAATATTTTTAACTACATTAATACTATCCAACAGACACGTGCTTTTATATAAATATTGATCTAATCTAATACTAAATAACAATTGCAAATATTCTATCGAATCAATTATGGTAGTTTAAAGAAATTGCTTTGCTTTTTGTCAATAATCAAATTCAATATATTTTACGAAAAAAATTCGTTGAAAATTAGGATATTTCACACAAAATTTCTACACAGTAAAATTACTCCTTAATATCATTATGGACTTTTATAGAAAGCTAAAATAGTTAGCTACTTTCTTAAAGTAAAGAATTTCATATTAATTTAACAGAAATTTATTATCTACTTTGAGGTAGGAAGGACAACGTTCAATCTATCAAAAACAATAAAATTTTCTTTCAAGAATTCATAGCATTTGAGTCGAATGTATAATTAAATAAAAAATAATAATACAATTAAATGTTAATAAAAAGCTTTACTTAAATCAATCATCGTTCAGAATACACCTATAAACTTTGATAAAACTTAAAAACTATGTATAACTGCATTTTCTCCTGATTGTTTGAGCATTTTACTTTTATATAAAATCCCAATAACATAAATTTAATATAAAGCTGAAAAAAAGGATTAATACAAATCTGTTCAAAATTTCTTTAATAATTTAATAATATATAGTAGATAATCTGTCACACAACGTTTTCTTAGATTTATAATGTCAGAAATTATTGAAATTTGTATCTAAGATATTTTTAAATAGCAAATAAAATATTTAATTGTATGATGCTTTATTAATGGAAGCGTTTTATGCCAGTTAAGGTTTAAATTGTAAAGCCTAGCCAGTTATTTTAAGTATTACTTATCATGATTTTATTTTGATTTGTTAGATTAATTATATTAATAGATGTAAAGTAAAATAAGTAAGCATATCATATTTCTTCCAACAATATAGAAGTAAATTTTGAATTTTTATTTTATATTATAAATGTGCTAAACTATCATTTTTATTCGAAATTTTTTAATGTTTGTTATTTATATTTCTGTGCGTCAAAGGTGTTTTTCTAATAAAATAATTAACTTAAGAAGTATTGGAACGTTTTGAAAAGTAAATTAAAACTATTGTATTCTGAAAAAGAAAAAAAAAATCATAATCTATTTATTTTTTTTACGCGTTTTTGATTTGTCAATTTAATATAATTGTAAAATTGGCAATTTAAATTTTAATTAGATTTATATTTCATATCCTATTTTGTTCTATTTAATATAATTTATTTTTGGAGGAAAAGAAAAACAACTGATGATTTTCTCAGTTTTCATAAGTTCCTGTCAGAACATCGCTGCTAAATTGAGTTTAAAATAAGAAAACTTAAATAAAAAATTAAAACCTATGTGTATCAGAAGGAAGAGGAATTTTTTTCATTTTTTTGCAAACAAAATAAGTTAATTGGTTTTTGTTTTACTTTTAGATTTTTCTTTATTCATTCATTTGTCTTTGTACTGTATTTGAAAATGTCATGAAAAAAAAATGTTGACAAGTTGAAAATGCTTCGATACTAAACTGCGTTTTTCTTTTCATCTTTTCTTTAAAAAACTTTTAATATTGACTGGAAATACATATTTATCCTATTTTAGTGGAATTAAAATGAACCAATCATGATATGTTAGAACTAAAAAAATATGTATTTGAAACTAGTTAAATTAACAGCAGATTATATCCACGATTTTGTAATTCATTATAAAGGAAAAAATCTAAAAAAATTATTTTCATCATAAAAAATTGGCGTCGATTTTTTTGAAACGACATTTCCGATCAAAACATGTTCGAAATTTCTTAATTTTATTTTCTTGAAATTGGTTTTTTATATGTGAACATGATTTGTAGAATAAATTACATATGTATCCCTAAAATATTCTATTATTTCTATTTCATTTCCATTACTATTTCTGTTTTATCAATAAATTACAAAATAATATCGTTATCAACTAAAAATGACGCATATATTCAGATAAATTTTAGATCAATATACATTAAATCAGTTTAGGAATTTTTCCTTATCGATCTCTATATTTTTGAAAAGATAACTCAAAAATTGAATAAACTAGAAGAAAGAAGTTTTATACGTTTATATTGAATTCTTTTAACCACAATCGTGTATCTATACATGTATAAATTACCATACGCGTATATATATTAAAGATATCAGTACTTACGAAGGTATGGGCAGATATCAGTATACATAAGAGACGTTCATCAATTAAGTAAATAAAATATAGCTGGAAGATGAATATTTCACTCGGATAAAAATCAATCAAGGTTAAGCAGTTTAATAAAATAAACATATATTCAATAATAAAATTCAAACCATTTTTCAAAGAATAATAATCAGAAATCAAGAATATTTAAAGAAATGAAAACTACGACAGCAAATTTCAAGTTATATATTTATATAATAGTAATTTTTTAAGCTTTCATTTTCAAATTTTCTAGCTGGCAAAGTTTTGGAGCTGGACCGATTTTGAAATGAAAAATAAAAACAACCCATCGTTTTTTTAAATATCGACGAGTGCGTAATTTGATTGTCTCGTGAGTGTTACAACCTATTTTAAACAAGTTAATCACTTAAATTAATAAAGACAATTCGTAAAAATTCAGAGAATGAATAGCATAGAAATCAAGTTGTAACTTTTGCTGTCTATAAATTTCCAAATGTGTCAACCTTCTGCATTATTTTTTAATGGACCTGAAATCAAAAAATTGATACCTCAAAACGATAAATCGCCAAATTGTGGCCTACGCATTTTAAGAGTTCAACAATTTGTTGTCTATACACTTTGAAGCTTTAAAAACCTCAAACCAAAATTTCACCATGGTATCACATGATAATAAAAAAAATTACAAATCTAATCATTTTTGGTGTAGTTATAATTTTAAACAATTTGTTTTCTTAATTGAATCGTTTTCTTCTTTCAAAAAATTATAATACTGGAGGATAAACTTTAATAGCAAATTTAAAAAAATTCCTTTCATTGCCATTTTTTACATCTGACCATGTATTTAACAATAGCAAAAATATCACAACACACGTATTGTTGAAAGAAATGACAAATGATATTCGTATAATATTATTAGACATAGTTCTTATGAATATATTTGATATATGGGTAAATGTTCAGCCATTTTTCTTCAATTTTGATTGTTATTCTGAATAGCACAAGAGATAGACAGGAATGTCACAAGTAATTATACAGGGCTCTACAAGTATATACTTGCCAATATGCGATATTGAGGGAGTTCTGTCAAACGGAAGTCTTTCATCTAGGAATGTATGGAAGTTGTATGTCCAGGAGTAAACGAACTAAATACGTGAAACTTTTTATACACCATTTATAGCTGATTTTTTAAAAAAATTAAAAATCGAATGAATAGAAAATAGTATGAAATATTCCATAATTTATGATGGATTATATTCATAACATTAGGAAAATCAAAAATCCAATTATTTAATTATATGGGTAAATCAAGAAAATTACTCCCGCTGGCTTTAATTATGTCAACTGAATGAATAATTATTTAACTTTCAATTATTAACAATTTATTAACTTATTATAATTTAACTTTCTTAGAACAGATAAATACTGAAAAAAATATTTGATGAAATAACTGCATATTTTATTTTAATGCCCTTACGATAAATAATATTACAAAAATAGAATTTGCCAGCTTGTTGTTTATTAGATTATTATTTTATCTTCCCATAAATAAAAAATTTTTGTAAAATGAACATGCATATTATAATAGTTTCTAGTTTTTTTTTATCTCTTTTTCTAAAGAAAAAGCATTACGCAGTTAATCACGCTGTTTATTTAATGTTTTAAAGATGACGTCATAATTAAATATTAGGCAGAGAAAATATTTGATATCATGAATAACTGATAATAAAAAGTAAATACCAAGAAATTAGCAGTAAATATCATTGAGTTAACAAATACTTTTTGAGTTCTTAGAAAATGTTATGGTTGCGCCAATCATTCAGATTATTACAAGATGCAATTACAACATGCAATTATTTATAATTACTTGAGAAAAATAAAAAATAAAAACATTAATATATATGTGTTTTTATGAATGGCTAGTTACAATGAATTTATATTATTTAATAATGAAAAAGCAGGTGAATTTTAATAGGGATCATTCAAATTAAAATCCGAAACGCCTTCAATCTAAATTATTCGCAAACAGTAAGATAAGCATATTGTACTGTAAGCAAATTGTACTGTAAATTTGTATTTCTAAGTGGTATATGATGAATGCACTGTCAATTATGTAGTGATGTTCTTATAAAATCAAGCTGTATTCCAGTTTCCCCCATTTCAGTGAAGACATAACCTTCACAATGCAAAGCTCATAACTGAAATGTCCTCGATTAGATGGCAGTAGCACAACATAAGTGAGACCCTAAATTAAATATATAACTTCTCTCTTTACAATATAAATTATAGGTTATATTCGAAGAACTATAATTTTGTATTGCAATAAATAAACTGTAGTCTGTCTCCAGTTTGAAATAAAAATTGCAGTCTTAATAGCATATTTTCACGTTTAAAGCTTTCGTAATTAAAATTTGATCTGACGAGTAAATTTTCATAATAAAGAATATTATAAATTAATTTTGATTATTGTATATGTATTAAATCTGAAAAAATACCTTAGATATGAATCTTTATTTTGCATTGTGATAAGCTGATTACTTATCATACCGTACTTATGTCACATTAATTGACATACAAAATAAGTGAAATATTTCTCCACCTCAAATCAAGAATTATTTTGCCAAGAATAGCCTTCTGATCAGGTCATCGATGAAATTCCGAAGTTCCCTGTCATCAATGAAATATCTGTCATTGAGAAAATTTTCTTTAGTGTCATCAAATTGCAGAGTATGTGTCTAATTCGTGAAAGATAACTGTTATTTCCTTTTCAATGAATCAAAAGTCTATCAAAGATATTTGTGAAGTTCTAGATATTTGTCATACTTTTCTTGCTGTCCACTGAACTATGCCAGTAATATTAGTTCTAAGGAATCTAATAAAAGATATTTAATGTCGGAAAGTGTGGCAAATCAGTTGATAACATAATGAACAAATAGTAGAATAAGAAAATTGCACCTTTCCATTCACTCATTATATTATAAGGAGGTTTACATAGTGGTGTGATAATAAATGAATATTCAAGGTATAGAAGTCTCTTAAAAACTCATAAAATGAAGTACAACCTTGATATTCATCCAAATCAAAATAAGAAAGTTTAACAGAATTATAAGTGTTCAGTGGGAGCCTCTATATAAATAATACAAAGAATATCGAAATACAACTCACCCCACAATTTTTCTATATGCTAAATGTGAAGGCTTAGAAAGAATTCAGATATGCATGTTTGGCGATACTTCATTGCATTTTTTTCCAGGAACCATATTAAAAACAGGTGTTTGTCTCCCCATTACCAACAGACAATGATAAAATTAAAATATGCATATCTGTAGTCTTTTCAAGCATCATATTAGCAAAGCTGTTGGAATATGAGATTCGTTCATATTTTTGGAGGTTCTTATAATGAGCAGTGTTAAATTTAAAATCACAATTGTTTGTAATTTCTGAAGAAAAACGTTATACTTTTTTTCGATTTTCTTTCAAAAGTCCCAAAAATCAGAATACTCATTTATAATAACCCTGTAGTTTAATGTGTTTATGTAGCAATCAAACATTCTCCTTTTATTTGAATTATGTATAAATTAAAGGAATATGATTGCCGGGAAACATGGATGTTCTGCACCTATTCTGCATTGAGGGATAATTGGATAAATTGCGCTAAACTAAAATTATCAACAATGATAAGATTATTACATTTAAAAAATACAAATGGTGGTTAATATAACAATTCCGGAAGAAAAAAAATTCTGATATATTTTAAACGATTCTTCCACATTCCTAAATATGCATCAAAATTCATTACGTTTTTGATGCTACATGCCTCAATTTATTTATAAAGAACAAATATCCCTCATTTTTTTATAAAAAAAATCAAATTTTGTTTAAATCTATTTATTATGCATCATAACAGATGTATAACTACATTTAATTTACATCTAGTTTTCGAATTTGAAAAAAAAAAAAAAAAAAAAAAAAACGTTATTACATTTGAAAATCCTTTTTTAAAAAAATTAAATGTTCTTTTTGAATCACTTCATTTTTTTCCATTCGAAATTAGCTCTGAGGTTTTTCTTTTAGGTAGCAAAGCGAAGAAAAAGTGGATTAAAAAATGTTTGCTAACTCTTTATAAAAGCATTACCATACACATTAGAGCAAATACTTTTTTGTTGTCTTATTGTATATTATGGTATTTCGTCTTTTAAAATAAAATAAATAGCAATTATTCTTAGAAGAAAAGCAATAGTTCTTTACTCAGGAAACTCTCATTAGTATTCTGGTAATTCCCGATCATTTACTTCTTATGTGTTCCAGTCACAGGCTTTCTCGCTAAATTGAATTCGTTGGACTAAACAGACTAAAACAGCAAAAAAAAAAAAAAATCCTAGGAAGTTTCATTACATACTAAACCATTTCCGAATGGTCTTGAAACTTCTTTTTCTTCGTAATATTTTGTTTTTCTTATATTATGCTCACTTATTTGTTTTCCTTTGAAATAATAAAATAAATAAGTTTGTCTAAATAAACAGCCTGTTTAAAAATAATATGTCAGATGCTCAATTATTCTTTTTCGAAGTCATATTTCAATTTTATTAAAGAAAGAAATTTTAAAAGACATTAAATTTTTGTTGGAATTTTACAAATGATTTGCTAATGTTTTTCCTCAAAATTGACAAATTTAATATATAGTAACACATTTTAATTTTAAAAAAGCTTTTTAAACATAATATAATTTGATGGTTATTTTCAGTCGCTTTGCAAACACAAGAGATTAACCTCCAAACTGAAAATAAAATTTAATAATCGGCGGAATGAGTTTAAAAGTCCATTATCCTTAATATGTGTGAATATATTCATAAATATCAAACTTGTTTGTTCTGGAAAAAATCAAAATGAATATTTAAATTCTTAAATTGTTAATGTAAAATATATCTAATATTTCCAAATAATTGGTGAATCGGATATTCATTTTCCAAAACTCCTTCCATCTTTTACCTCAGCGCAATCGAATAGAGGAGATATTAACTTCTTTTATTGTTGTTGTGAACATCTTGCTGTTTGGAAAAGCCATCAGCATTCCTAACATGATAACTTCTAATTATGGTAATTTGGAAATGCTGCGATATGATTCAGGTAAAGTTATTAGAGTATTTATGTATGGTTCAAATTAAAATCATACTTTTAGTGCTACTTGTATAACCATTCTCTTTGTTTTGAGATGATGCAAGTACTAACCACTTTATTCACTAAAAAAGTAAACGGTTCAATTTTTCTAAATAATTCATTTTCCCTTAATTCTTATTTTATTTTAAAATGTATTTTGTGATGGAATTAATTTGCTGCACTCATGAGATATTAATACCTGAAGGAAAAACTTGAATTAAACAGTAAAAAATTCAAGATGTAAATATTACTTTCCGTCATGTATGAGTACACATTTGAGTGCAGAGAGCAATTGATGAGTTTGGACGACACAAGTTATTTTCAAACTTTAATCGAATAAAAAATAAATGTTGGAAATAATTTTAACAATGATTAGTGAGATTGAAAAAACGCAAAACGTAAAGTAGGGTGTAATAAATTAATAACTGTAAACCCTCCAATTAAAAATTAAGTTTTTTAACTATCTCCTAATAACACATATAACACGATAGTTTTCTTAGAGTCTCGAACTATTAAATGAACTATAAATTTGTTGAGATTCGAATAAAAGAGAAAAATTGATTGATAGAAAAAAATTGATTTTTTGCTTTATTGGGGAGTTTTTGTTTCTTCTATTGATAAAAAACTTTCGCTATTACATTACGTCTGTAGATCTTTATATAAAGTAATGCATTAATCTTTATATAAAATTCAAATTGGCAAATCAGACCAATGGGAATCGGAAGAATTAATATTTAATTCTGATAATTTTTAATGTATACATGTATACTAATGATTTATTATACTTAACAATATTCTTGCGAGAAAAATTTAAATATTGACAAAAATAAAAAAGTGCATTTTGTTAATTATTCTTAGTAATTGTGAATAAAAATTTTAATTCCTCAAAGTAAAGTTGCCAATTGGCCCAAAGAATTTGTATTTATTTCTAAAATACTCCATTTTTTAACTTTTTCTTTTGGCACATTGGAAAAGGTGTGCAAGTTAGTGATTAACATTCTAATATACAGACTCATCAATTCTGCGGAATTCTGAAGAATTCATACTGTAGTATACGTATTACTATCATAGGTCTGACAATATGAGTATCAAAATGTCTTTTGTTTAGAAAACGGAAAAAAATTAAGAATATTCGTAATACATGTACACAAAAAAAGTTAAAACATGCCCCAACAAAAATCCGAACTGTGTTTTGGCAAAAATATTAATAAAAAATAATACAAAGAGCTCATCTATATTAATATAAAAGAAATTTGCGTAAGAAATGTTAATAAGAAAGCTCATTATGTTATTCACTAGGGAATTAAATGTAGCAGATTAAAATGGTACAGAGATAATTAGCATTGGAGTGCTATGGACTAAAATGAACTTTATATCCTGATGAGTCCATTTTCACCTGATGGTAATTCCATATTCTTTATCATTTTGGGGTAATGAAATGCACAAAAAATATCCGAAAGACTGATAATCATTTGAACAAAATATTTTCCTAATATATTCTAACTGAACCTTCCATCCCACACCACCCGAAATAAATACATGACAAGAGAAAGAATCAAGCAGGTTAAACGTAGTGATTCTCGAAGTGAAAGTGGATCAAGAAGAACATGGTCTCTCGATTATTTTTGCGTGATAAAAATTCTAGGTAGCGGACTTCAGTGATCAAGTTGCTTGTTCAAAGTGTGTTTATTTAAAATAATTGACTAAACAAAGAATCAATTCAAAAATCACAATCTCACAATCATCGCATTGATTTTGTCTGTTTTTGTATCATATGGAAGTGAAGAATATATAGATTCATCATCAATACTTGAATGCGTATGACGAAAATTTTACAGTAACAACTACACAAAATAATTCACGAGCATTATTTATAAGGATAAAAAGCAAAAACGCACACAGCAACAACAATTGTCAGATTAGTTTATATATAAAATGAAATTATAGCTGTTTTTACATAGATACATTATTCATAATTTGCTACAAGACATACATTTGGATTTTTTTCATTCCTATAAACTATATTTGTATTTATTGAAATCCGTTTATTTATTTATTTAGGGCGTAAAAATGAAAACATACTATACTAAACATCTCCTGAAAAGAAGGATTCTCTCAGGAAGAAGAATTTAATTAAAATTTTTAATCTCGGTAAATCAAACTTTTTCGAAAATTTATGTTCTAGTCCTCTTGAAGTATTTTGAGTTCCCTTAAGATTCTATCAAATTGGATGTCTAATACACAAGATTCGATCGTTAATCGGATCTGTTGCCCAAAATAGTCATTTTCATTCATAAAATTCAATATATGATGACTGATGCATTTTCTTAGAGATTTGATGCTGCATCTCAGAATATTTCAGTAATCGATTTTGAATTTAGGCTTATCTCTGAATAAATTGCAACTTTTAAAGATATATACCCTGATCTAGCTTATATTCTCTGAACCAACTTATCCATAACTTATAACATAATCCGCTTCATTGAACTATCCAGGGAATTGCAGATAAGAGATTGTAATATCAATTTCTAGGAGACTGCGAGAAAAGAAATGCAAATAAAATTGTAATTCATTCAAAATCTGCAACTGTGTGTACCCTAAAGTTATTCTAGGAATTTTAGAAGCAGGAATATATTTTTCACATCTCACCAACCATAATAACACTTTGGATACACGAATAGATTCTGTACTCATATTTATCTAGATGGTCTATCATTTTTCAGAAAAACTAACATTATGGCTATTTTTCAGTCGCTTTACAAAGAGCATACGCTTTGAATTTCTTAGTTTCCGTCTATTTTATGCATAAAGATAATTTTTTTGATTCGTGAAATTCAGGTGGATATTACCCACTTTTTAAAGATTTCAACGACTTTTTAATGATTTCAGATAGTAATATCTAGGTTGAGAGCAGAAGTCACTCTACAAAAAAAAAAGATCGATAGAAAAATGTGACATCTTAGTCTTTATTTTGCCTTTGTTTGCTTTATTAAAATGAAACTTCCTTTTCTAATTACAAATAGCATGATTTCTAGAAAATAATTTATTTAATGTTTTGGCTCTCATTTCTTTGAAATTGTATTTCCGGTAATTTTTTACACATGTAATTGAAATTAAAAGTATGAATAAACTGTTGTGAAACAAAAACCTGTATATCCTAATAAAATTAAATAAACTAAGTAATTAGTCTAGTTCTGTAAAATATATCATCATTCTATGAATATTCTACATAAATTTTCTTTTTCCCTAACGAAACTATTCCCTTGAGAACATCGAATAATTTATCGCGGTAAACTGTTTTTAAAAAAATTATCATTTAAAATATGTACTGCTAATAAGCGAAAATAATAACATTTTTTTAAATAATTAGGAATGGAATATGGCATAGCATTTTTAAAAACAGTTTTCAATAAATTTTGTTATGCAGATACAATAAGACAAAAATTCCTTTACAGAATTTATTATTGAATTGACAGCTATAAAATCAGACAGGTGCTTACTTTTTCAGAAATATATATTATTCAATAAATGGGCACTTTGGTGTTTTAGTCACATTTTCAATTAAAAATTAATCAGTATTTAAATGTTTTTCCGTTACATCTCGAGCATATTAAGAAACAAATT
The DNA here is from genome assembly GCA_026543055.1 of Argiope trifasciata. Classification (NCBI taxonomy): domain Eukaryota; kingdom Metazoa; phylum Arthropoda; class Arachnida; order Araneae; family Araneidae; genus Argiope; species Argiope trifasciata. The sequence goes on from JAPMOQ010031793.1 coordinate 3,019,555, forward strand.
CTATTTTTATACTAAAATACAATCCATTATAGCTTCTTGTTATATCAACTTTATTTCCACACATTTTTTTTCTAATTTTCATGTTTTAAAATATATTAAGTAAATTTTATGGCAATTATTTTCAAAGCTTAATTTTTTTTATTTATATAAGCTTATACACATCAGATAGTATTGAATAGATTTTTGTGTGCATACTGTCTTTATTATACAATGAATTAAGAATTTTTAAAAGGAAATGACGATTAGACTTATTAAGCATAAAACGTAATATTGCTGTAATTTTCGTACTAAAGTTTTAAATACCTTTAATTTATTTTAAGGTAAAAATCAATGTAATATATCAGATGAATTTAACATATACATGTTCTGTATATGTTAACATGTTCTGTACATGTTTATTTCCAATTGCCTCATGGTAGAACATTAATTTCTCACACCGATTACACTAAATATTTGATCCAGACACAAAACTGGTGGATATTTAATCTGTAGCAATAAAACAATTTTCCATTACTTAGATGGGAATATTTGAAAAAAAAAATGAGCACCTCATCTTTATACTTTTGCTGCTCATACAGCTGATTATGCTTATTAGGCACACCTAGATGATTAATCTTATTCATATAGTCACATTCAAACAATATTCATTCCAACTACGTTTAAATGCATGTTCGTGGTTAAAAATATTAAAAACTGTAACTATCTGTGTTTACCTAGGCCATCTAGCGGTCTCTGCCATAAACAATCAGTCCATGTCTTAGAAGTGAGCATAAAGAATGGCGTAGGCCCAAAGTATTATTTTAATTCACATATGTTAAATATTATTGTATTAAATAGTTCTATCCCAGTGTAAATCATGTCCTTCAATATCATTTGACATGTATTTTAACTTAATTTAATTTTCATGATTTATTAATTTTCATAGTGTACCCTGACCAAATTAAAAGTTTGGCTTCCTTTCGGGCACAAAACTCACTATGCAGCAATGCAAAATATAGCGTCATACATGATTGATATGAAAGATATGCATTTGGAAAAAGAATATGAAATTTCTATAGAAAGAGTTTTTTCTGAATCACATATAATATGATAGTAGGAGACTGCGTTTGAGAAAAATTTATATTTAACTCGAAGACTTTTCACACCATAATTAACTCAATGCATTTTATGAGCATCATAGAAGAAAATCAAAACTAAATAAAAATACCAAACTTTTCATTTCGGCATCACGAATCATTCCATCTCCTAAAAATAAAACGATAAAAAAAGAATTGTATTTTATTGTGTATTTTAAAATTGTATTTTAAAAGAATTGTATTTATTATTTAATTGTATTATTTAGTCCTAGGAAGATTTATCTGTGTCAGACACGATAATGTTTTTCTGAATTGCTTATGCTATGCACATATGGCAGATGAAGCTTATAGCTGTGGATCTAAATGGCTTAATCATTAGGATAAATAGATAAGATTTCAATTTTGGCTTTTTTTTCTGCTCATTTATGGGGATATTTGATATCTTACTGAACTTAAGTACATCTGCAGTATACTTTATTCAAATCACTCATCATTTCCATGTATATTATATTCATGATTTTATCTGAAAAGAGAATTGTTTCCTTATCTAAAAATATTGAATAATTTATTTAATACACACTGATGGAAAAAAATCTCAACACCAAGAAAAAATTATTGTACAGTAATGAAATTTTAGGAATACATTTGTCTAGGTAACATATTTAATTGATTAAAGTTTCAAGATCACAGGTAGAGACATTGGCGAGAAGAGCCATTTCAAATGTGAAATGTTGGTACATTAGTAACCGATGTAACCGCCAGAATTTTGAATGCAAGCATGCAAACGTGCATGCATTGTGTCATACAGGTGTCGGATATCATTTTGTGGGATGGAGTTCCATGCTGTTGCACTTGGGCGGTCAATGCAGGGACGGTTAATGCTGGTTGTGGATGACGCTGGAGTTGTCGTCCAATGATGTCCCATGGGTGCTTGATTGGAGAAAGATCTGGTGATCTAGAAGGCCAAGGCAACATGTCGACACTCTGTAGAGCATGTTGGGTTACAACAGCGGTATGAGGGTGAGCGCTATCCTGTTGGAAAACACCCCCTTGAATGCTGTTCATGAATGGCAGCACAACTGGTTGTATCACTAGACTGACGTACAAATTTGCAGTAAGGGTGCGTGGGATAACCACGAGAGTGCTCCTGCTGTCATACGAAATTGCTTCCCAAACCAGTACTCCAGGAGTAGGCCCTGAGTGTTTCTACACATTATGGATTGCAGGAGAAAGATGCAGGAAGATCAAATGAATATTTGCTCTGATTTGTTAGGATTGCATTTTATTCGAGACAAAAAATAAGAAAAAAAAAATGATTACCACCATAATTATTTGCTTTCAATGGTACTTACAGATAAGTTATAAATTTTCCGAAATTCTATCTTGTTGATTAAGCACAGGTTATTATTTCCCCTTCAATTATTTAGCAACCAGTAATAAGACTTTTCCGTAGTCTAGGATACTCGAAGGGTAACTTTTAATTGCTCTTTAATAAATTATTTTTGATTTTTTAATAACAGCTATCGATCTTCAAGTGCCATTGAAAATATATCAACTTTATATCTAACTTAAGATGTATTTGCCATTTCAGAAATCTAGTTGCCCTATCATTTTTAGCATCATGAGTGAATAGTTTATTTTGTCATTTGATCAGTAAAATTCTGCCAAATTGATATGATGACAGACTTTTACTAATTAAAAATTGTGTTTTTTTTGGTTTATTTTCCAATGAAATTATATTGTGAGAAAATTGGTGATCTAATCTTTGGGGTTCTTAGCTAATTTATAAATCTGAATGGTATTCAAAATTAAGAAGATATCAAAGAAAAAAAATGATACAACCGTGCTACAAATATAAATTTCTCCCCTTGAGAGTTAATTTCTCTTTAAAAAATGTCATGTTAAACTGCAAAAATATTCCTTTTGCAAACAATTATATTTTCAAAATTTTGAGTTTCAATTTTAAGGACTTTGAACAAATGAATAATTAAATGATTTTTTAATCATATATGATGTAAGTTTGAGCAATAGTAATAACAGAATATTTATTTCAGATAGTTGTAATATATAGAGGGTTACAGACAAAATTATAATTAAATATGGCTTTCTTAGGAATGCAAATTTATAAATTTTTCTTAAGTTTGTTTTTGATAGTATTTTGTACATGTGAAATATTAAAGACAAAAACATAAAATATATACTATTACTGATGAAAGTTAATAGTTAAGGAAATTCTTAAGATTTCGTAAAGCAATTGGTAACATCTGCACATTCAGAAATGTTATTTTTAATTTTTGTCTCATAAAATTCATTAATTATAGACATAAATGCGCATGAATAGGTTTCAAAAGCTAAAAATCATAAATTAGTTTTTAAGAATTTAACTTACATGATTAAAACAATCAAATATTTTCATTTTCCTATTCAAAATTCCTTTTTTTTTCTTTGACCGCACTGATTTGCAGATTATCTCATTAGAGTCCATATTTGATTTACTACTGGAAAAAAATTTCGTTCAGAAACAAATTTTCCTTTTATTTTTTATACAGGAAACAGCTCTTTCTTTCTGTAAAATTGAAATTTTGCATCAAATATATGACACACTTATTTACAACTGAAATTCAGATGATGCTCATTCTTAAGGATATCTTGATTTCTTTAAGGAAATGAATATATTCAACAAGCGGGAAAGTGAAATTAAATTTTCTGCTCATTTGCATTTGGAAGGCTCTTTATCAGAGCATGAAAACAAGTTATCTGTTAATTAATATATGTCAGACAATGCATTACCATAGTTGGTTAATAAAAAAGAGACATTTAGAAATCGTTTTACAATAGAATTTGCATTGTTTGACTAATAAGGCATTTCCCTCTTTAATATTTATCGTTCAGAAACCTGTTTGCCAGAGAAAGCAATTACATTTACAAAACGACAACTAGCCATTATGGTAATTTCAAAACACTGCAGTGGATTGCATGTAAAGTAATTAGACTACTTTTACTGTGCCATTCAATAAAAATAAAGCATTTGGAATTTCTTGTTAAAACATGAAAATTATTTTGAAGTAGTCTAAGAATAAAAATCACATTATTTAAAAAGCAGTATTAAACATCATTTAATTACATATTTTTTCCAGTATTCATTCTTAAAAATAATTTATTTTTATTTTTATTATTAATCTGTGTTAGGGATATAAAATGCAATGTTTACCAAATTAAAACTGAAAACATTTGGTAAAGTATCTCATGATACATTCAATCATTATAAATCTATATAATTAAATATAATTAGATTACATTTCATTCTGTATCACTTGGTTGAAAAATAAATTCTGTTTCTGAAAATTTAATGTTGTCATTCAGTTAATGGTACCTAATAATTTTTCGCAAGCGATTGTGAACAAAATTTGATATAGATTTTAATTGCAAAAACAAATACTAAAATTGATATATTTGTCATTCATTTTTGAGTTTCATGTTTATGATAACTTAGCTGGAGGGCCGACAGACGTTCAATCCCTTGATGGATTTGGCTTAAAGTTTTTTTGTCGTTTAAAATATGGTAGACTGTAGTAATTTCTTAGTCCATGTATCTATGTTTATTCCTCCTCACTTTGTAGTTAGCGTGTAACTTATATCCGAATAATCGGGCACACAGACTGTCTTTGAATACAATTTACTAAAAATCTGATTTATGACAAAAACCATACATCTATTTTTATTTGTCTAGGTAGAGGCATTACCAATATATTGATGTGTTTTCGAGCACAAGCATGTCTTTAGCATGGTGATATGTCGAAATCACAAGTTCGAATTTTTCGATGTCCATCGAAATATTGACATTATTTTCTTTGTATTTCGTATACTAGAAAGTAAAAACAAAACATTATCATGCTCATTGTCCTGCCGTGGCTCAATTATCCTTTAGTTATATTTAGCAGTTGTAGAAATTGTTTCCCTTACAATTCAATGTACGGGATCGAGCACATTTCCTCCGGAAACCAAATTCGTATTCTGAAAATTTTGCATCATTGACTTCTTATGCAATCCGGATGGTTCTTACAAGAATTTTTTATTCAGTGGAATTCAGATAAAAAAATAAAAAAAAAAATCATTTAATGCTCATCACTTTTGCTTTTAGGAATACTTTTTTTGCTCAATTTTTTCATTCTTCTGTGTTAAGTTTGCATTGTTCATTTTAAAGCTTCTTTCCTTCATTAATATGAATGAGGCGAAAGCTAATTTGTGGTTTCTTCTGAGATTTGTGATAAGCAATTTCAGCTTGTGAGATTGAAAAAAAAATAATAACCATAAAGGTTAAAAAAATCAGCCTGTACATTTTGTAGATATATCTCTTATTGTTTTATTATCTTTTTGGAAATTTTTAAAAATGCATTATCACATGAAAAATTAATTATATTTAAACTTACATATCAGAATCAAGCGAATGTTACCATTTATCTATAAAATTACCTGCATAATTATCCTCATCTCTAAAATTCCTTTCTGCCTTATTTAAAATTATATGACGCTTTTCTCCATAACGAATATAAATAAGTACTTCGTCCAAGGTTTAAAGCCATCTATCAAGCCTGGTATAATTCACAGACATGGCTTAAAGAAATAGTTACACATTTTTTTAAAAGTATGTTTTAAAACCAATTGAAAAAGTGTACTTGTACGGAAGGTCCTGAAACAGGAAGCTACGGTGGCAATCCATTTGATTAAGCTAAAACAAACAAACAAACAAAAAAACAGAATAGGAGTGACAGAAATTCCATCTATTACGGTCAGAGATACCGCTCCTCCCCAATTAATTGTTAAAATACCTTTCTATATGTATTGCTTATTATATGAAGAATAATATTTAGAGGTATGCACAGTATGAAATAATGCATGAGCACATTCAGTAAAGTATAGTACATAATAAAGTATATATATTATATTGACTGCATAAAATAAAAAAGAAAGAAATTATTATAAGTTTTGCATTGGACGATTTCGTGGCGAAAGTTGTCTTTTGCAAAATTATTTCCTCATATCCGTACAATTCAGATACATGATACACAAACAAGAGCTGGCAATATATTTTAAAAATAATTTATACATATTATAATTATTATTATTTATAAAGTATGTTTACAAATATATTTTATTATAGATTACAATTGTATTTATTGGGATTAGTGCTCTATTTATGCTCTATTTTTTCTCTAAATATGGAATCAAAATCCTTTTTACATCGACTTTATTACATTATTTAGTTTATCGTTTTCTTTATTGTATAACTTTGTTTTATTATAACTTTTATCAAGAACTATTATTTTATTGCACCATTTATTGTAAAACTAATTTTTCTTTTGCAACATTTATCATTTAACAGCCATTGTTACATAGTTACGGCATTATTTCTATTGTTATTATATTTCTCTAACTATTTTCAGAGAAACATAATAACAATAGAAAGATAAGGGGACTTTTATGTTGATGTTCTACTTGAGATATTTGGCACTTTTTCCTAGAAGACTTTGAGATTTTTGTCGGCTTCCTATTTTAGGCATTCACAAGCGTCGTTTGACGGGGGGGGGGAGGTGTTTCTGTGTAGTGTTGAGAGACATTTTTTGAGTTGGATTGCTTTCGGACAGCAGTCATTCTGTGCCCTTATTTGGAATTAGGTTGATCCGGGTTTGTTTATCTTTTAACCTAACACAATCAATGTCTCTGGTCTTCTGGTATTCTTCTTGAGAACCTGCGATACCATTCTATATTTAACTAAAGACACTAAGGATCAATTTTATAAAAAATCCAAAATATTTTCTTTGAATCGGCATTAATTTGTTTGTGTCATTAACAATCTGTTTCCGAATTTGAACTTGGTGTTTTTTTTGGATCTGAACTAATTACCTATTTCAGTTAGCTGCCACATTATTTTTGAATGATAGAAAATAAAACTAGTTCCAAATATTAATTTCGGATTTGTAAACTGTTTTAAAAATTAGGATTGCATAATCGACATACAAAATAATTATAATAGATACAATAAGAGCCGCATTAACTTATATTACCAGGAAGTTAAGAAAGAACAAATATACACCACGATTACAGCAAAGAAAATACAATTGAATTAAATGTAATTTTGGAATAATCAAGATTTTAAAAATAATTCTTAATCAAAGGTTATACGTATGTACGAGATTAATTTTATTAAAAAACCCGCCGAAAGAGCTTAATTCTGAATGTCTATAATACATAAAAATATCCTGCTATTTACGATAGATAAATATTCGAACATATAGATTTAATATGAACTGAAAAATTAAGAAAATACTTTAATTATGAATCCCTATAACATGTGAAAATTTCTTAAATCTTTAATATATAAATATCCAAATATATGGAATTAATTTGATCACAAATATATATAAAGGACTTTAATTCTAAATCCATATGACCTTTAAACTCTTTTCTGTTAAATCTATAAATCTGATTTATCTTACTTTCTGACACTAGAACTTTATCAGCTTACGCAAACGCAAGAAAGGAAGTTATAACTGCTGATTAAAAATTAGATTTTGGTATAAAAATAAGTTTTTTTCATACATAATATAAAAACACCTTCCCAAAATATGTGAAATAAAAGAAAGAGACGGCGTTTAATAAATCAAAATTTATATATATAATTGTGTATTACATAACTATTTACTTAATTTTTAGGAACTATTAGATTTTATGTAATAAAGCTGCACTCATTTTTCGGCTTTCAAGTTTTTATCTGTTTATTTATCTATGAATTTAATAGATTGGGTTGCTAAGAATTCACACTTAATTTCCGGAAGCATATGAAATAACGATTTTTAGAATCCTTTTATTTTTTAAATTTATGTAGTTTTCTGTATCATTGCTTTTGATTTTTCTTCAATTCTAAATTCAGTTACTTGTTTACTAAATATTTTAGAGAAATAGCAATTGATTTTATAATATAGTTTCCCCTTTTTTCTAATCCATTTCTATTGTTTATTATTATAAGTAATTTTTAATAGTTTTTATAAGACATAAATTTTCATTTGTCATTGATCAACTAAGATGAAGGCCTATCATCATTTGGACTATATTTCATTCCTTAGAGTATATCTGAATCCTAGGACTAATATATTTGACTCAGATTTAAATTAATGTAGATAATAAAATTATTCAATTTATGGAATCGATATTTGTTATTTCCAGAAATATATTTTAAATTATATCGCTGTGTATGTTGTGTATATATAATATATAATTTACATAGTATTTATTTATAAATTTTTATATTTTTATCTATTATTTATTTGTTAATTATAGCTTCTGGATAATATAGTAATAAGAGACAGTGTTAATTGCTTCTGGACATTCTTATCAGTAGGAGAGCGATATATTAATCCCTGAATCTCTTCTGCCTCCTCAGACTATTATATTCATTTTATAATATAAGCTCAACTTTTCTCTAATTCCTTTACAATGTTTATTAGTTTATGTAAATTCCAATGATTGTTGTTAAGGTTACATCATTTATTAATGAGTTGTTGAGATCAAGGTACATGAATATATATTTCATTGACTATATATTGATAAACTATATTTCTTTCCTTAAAGTATTTCTAGATTATTAACCTAATATATGCAATAGGAATTAAAATTAATATAAATATTGGGTAATTGCATATGTTCTGACAGTTTCCGGATATGCAAATTTGCAACGGAATCAACGATATGACCGAATTTCCACCTGTTCTTCCCTCCCTTTCTTGTACAAAAACGACCACGAATTGTACCAGGAGATGAGAAGTGGGTTATGTATCTTAACGTAAAGCATCGTAAGACTACATGTCGCCAATCTGATATGCCTGCATTGTTTTCTAAGGATGAAGATCCAAAAATTGTGTTATCGAGAGTGTGTTAGAATGTGACCATAATGATTCATTTAAGAGGTCCTACCACTCAACCAAATCATACGTCTTGACTTCTGTTATCTAAATTTAGACAGATTGAATTCAAATTTGGTAGCAAAGAGTCCAAGTTTCTTCAACACATATTCAACAACAACATACAACTTGGCGCAGCATTATTCTTCATCATGAAAACCCCAGACCATATGCTTATGTTACCATTCACCAAAACATATTTGGTTTTGGTTGGGATATATTATTCCATCCTCCTCATTCTCCTGATTATGCACCAACTGACTATCGCCTATTTTATAATTGGAACTATTCCTTCATTCAGAAAATCTGTGATAACCTTGAGGATGTGAAAACTGCCACCCAAGACCCTGTTGGCTCGAAACCGCTGGAATTTTGAGTCAGTGGCATTCATGTCCTACCAGAAAGATGGCAAAAGACCATATACATAAATAAAAATTCTGCACTATCATAGGTACTGTTAATTTTGCATTAATTCGCTCTTCTTTATGGGCAATAAAAGTGGGCTGTGTAAAAGTGTAAAAATTTGTACTCTCCTGATAAAATTAATCAAGTTATTGAATCGATGGTTTCCAGATCTCGTATTACACATCAAGCTACAACATTTTAGATTTCATAATATTAATCCATGATAGCCTAATTTGTTTTTAAACCATTTTTACTGTAGAAGAACCATCTTTTCTTCTGAATCCTTTGAAAAATACAGTCTACAAATTTTTATCAACCTAAATAACGAAATCTATTAAACTATTCCAATGAATTTTATTGGTTATTGGAATTATACTTCTAAATACATTATTCTAGATTATATGGAAAAACATATTTTTTCACTTGCCAGAGAAATCATTTGGTAATAATATAATTTACTTTCATTATTCACATAAATTTTAATCTTTAAATTGTTTTAGATTATTCTGCTTACCCATATTATATTTCAAAATTTGTTAAAATTGATTTCAGATAAAAAGCCAGTTTTTATTAATTCGTTCTGTATCTGAAATGGATTTTAACTTGTTATATTATTTCTAAATTCAATTCTATATTTCCAAAATTCAGCTTAGTACTCTCTAAATTCAATTTAATACTATCACATAATATCACATCATAACCATAATATCCAAATCACATAATATCTATCATATTTAATTATAATTTTATTATTTCTTATTGATTACAAAATTATGAATTATTTTCTGTAAAAATTTATATAAAATTATTCATTGCGATAAGTCATTGAATTTATATAGAATAAAGTTAAATCTCACAAAAACATTAATTCAGGAACAGAAATATAGCCAATTAGAATGCCTCAAAATTGAAATACACTTTGATTTTTTAAGTAAATATATTTCAAAGATGTCTCCTATAACATATTTATGTTTTAAGCATTTGCATGAAGATCGGAAACAATAAATAATAATCACGCTATCATATACGCAACAGATGAAGAATATTTCTCTTAAAAATAATAAAGATGTATATTTGAAAATAATTTTATATATTTTTATATATCATATAAGGATCAGTTCAGAGTTCTTGATGGAGTCTTAAACGAAGAATAGATTCAAAAATGGAAAGGAGGAAATAAATATCATATTTCACCTTCCGGCATAAATAATTCCAAATTCGCAGATATTGGATACAAAATAACGGCAATGGAACATTTTTATTAGACAAAAAAGACATTTCATGTTATTTAAAAAGACTGTATGAGGAAGGGAAAAATATTAAAAATAAATTTCTCATTAGATATGAATAATATCTTTAAAAAATTATATGAGTCAAACAATAAAAACATTGAACAGCATTGAATTTAACTACAGTTGGAAAAGATCAATACGCACATAAAAATAGAATATAGTGAAATGAAAGTACAGAGGGAGGGTTGATAAAATACCGATGATAGGAAAAAACTTTAATTTTTAAAATATTTTAACATAATTTGATTTAATTTTTCTCTATTTGGAATATATTTCAGTTAAATATTGTTTTATTTATTCATGTTGATAAATTTGAAACCCATTTCCTCATTTTTATATGGATTGAATAATTTATTTTCATATTCTTTTGTCTACCAAATAAAAGAATTCTTCAAAAGGTACCCGCAAAAACTGACGCAGAAGTGTAGATTAAATTATTCAAAGAAACGTTAAAGTATTTATTTTATCAAGAATTCTCATATTCATTCATTAGGTTTTTGTCTCGCAGGCTGTTTTGATTAAACTTTCTTTCTTTAGTTTTACATATTTTAAATATCAATAAAACATTCAGAAGATAGTTTGATTATATTTCTGTAGTTTTTGCCACCTCTGCAAAAAATGAATAATATTTCTTAAAACTGCAGTTAAATTCTCTCTCTAAATTGAATTATAATATAGTTACCGATCCACGAATTTTATTAGAATATCGATTTGTTAAGGCTATGCAATCATTTTTGTTATAAACAACATATATAAGTTATAGGAGAATATTTGCTTTGTTTCAAAAATATGATGCAGTAGCAAATTCATATTGAATAATTTAGGAAGTCATAAATTATTTACAAGAGGCAAGGGCAAGGTACGTCCGCTCACCTATCGGCACAAAATCAGAAGATAAAAAAGCGAGAAAATATTCTCCACAATGCTTATGAACAATCATATTTCGATAGGGATTTCTCTAAAATCGCCAATTTTGACGAGGAAAACACAGGAATCGTTTTGAAGAATTTATTTGGCTGTCAATTTTCTATCCTTTGACGCGGAGCTTTTAAATGTGCTAATAAAATTATTTTTAAAAATCTTCAGCTAAATGAATTGAATAGAAAAAGTGGAGTAGGATCAGGTAAAAGAGAGAAAAAAATTATACCTGGTATTGTATTCCATATTTTGATAAGGAAAATATTTCTCACAGTGCTTCTACACAATGATATTTCGATAGGGATCTCTACACTGGCCGATTTTGACAAAGGAAATACAGGGATCATTTTGAATAATTTTCATGGCTATAAATGTTCTATCCTTTCACGGGCAGCTTGGGAAAATGCAAATGCGATCATTTTTACAAAACTTCAGCTGAATGAATTCAGTAGAAAAAAATGGATTGGATATATATATATATATATATATATATATATATATATATATATATATAATTCTTGCATTTCATATTTTTTTCCTAAAACTATCAGATAAACTTTAAAATGTTGAGATATTCTATAGAATTTCTGAGTTAGATGAATTGCAAATAACACGTATATTATCTATTTTAATACAAATTGTTTTCAAAAGAATATTAACTTAAGCATTATATTCAATATTCGTACAGAGTAACGAAGAACCTTTATTTTATTCTGAAGTTATGTGTTGTTGTTATTCTGAAAATAACAACAACACATACAATCTAAAACATTTTTTATATTATAAATTATTAATGATTATAAACTCCACCAATTTTGAACAGTATTACAAAAACATAGTTTAATTCAAGAACATTAAAATTTGGTTCAATATAGAATACAGTTTCATGAATAAATTTCTTTTACCGTTTTGAATATAACACAAAGTGAACTGTATGTTTAACATTGTGAACTGCGTTTTATATATATAGTTCTTCAATGATTGCCATTTTGAGCCAGAAAACAATAAGATTGTTCTAAAAAATTTGGATTGTTTTCCTTGCTTTCATGAATATCTGACAGAATATCTCTTGCTAAATTGAGTTTAAAAAATAAAGTTGAAGTGAGGAATGAGAAAAAAAAAATCCTCATGATTTTTTTTTTCTACGAAAGTAATTTAATTTTTTTCAGTTTCCCCACTTTTTTGCGGTTGAAGAAACGGAATGAAAAAACTTATTTAGGAGATGAAATTGCTTCAGCTCTGAAATGCTGACGTTTTCTTTCTCTTTCTTTAAGATATCACTAATAGAAAAAAAAACTTAGTCTGTTTCAATTTTTTTTTACCTCAATAAATAAGGGCACAGATCATTGTTAAAAGTAAGTTTTAAAAAGTTAGAATAGAATATTAAATTAAATGACCACAATATATGTCTTTTACAATTTATTAGTTAACTTTAATTTTGAAACATAAATTTAGATGGTGGTGGTATTTAAATGTTTCGAAAATTGTCTCGAGTTTAACTTATCTTTTATTTACAATTTATTTTGACTAATTTAAGAAGAGTTTTTTTTTTGTTCCTTCATTTTTCTTTTGACGTATTAATATGATTGAATTTTAATTTAAAAAAATCATTCTTTTCTTATAACTTAGTGAAAAAAAATTAAGGCAATATTCAGATAGATTTTTATTCATTATTTTACTACACACATCCATATTAATAATTCCTGGGCATTTCATTTCACAAAATAAAAAATTCTAAGTTGCTCAGCTAAAATTCTTAGTTAATATTCAATGTAATTTGAATTCATGCTAAGTTTTCCAGCAAAATATATTAAGCTACAAAATTTAATAGTCATATGTTTTGCATATACTATTATTTAGAGCTTAAGGCATTTTGTCTTTGTATAACATATCCCTCTCAAAGTTTCAAAAGGACAGTAAAATTTAATTTTAAATTAAAATGGAACTAATTAATTTATTGTTAATATAAAGAATTTTTTAAATTAAATCAAGTATGTTTTTTTTAATATATACGAATAAGTCTGTCGGCATGGAATTCTTATGTGCACTTCAGAATGTTTTTCATAGTTTATAATAACTCAAAGAATTATTCAACAAAAATTTCTGGGATTCCTCGAAAAATCCAGCTTCTAGTTTTATTTTCAAAAAGATTTAAATGATATCAAAATATAATTTTACTTTTCATGATCTATAAATATACTCGAAAAAAAGTTTGAAGTTTAAATTTTAAACAGCCCTTTAGTCTTAAGGAATCCTATATATTCTGCAAAATATTCTTAATACTTTACCTTTTAAAGAAACTTTTCTATCTTCTTTTATCGAATTTGACTTATCTATTAAGTTTTAAATATTACACTGTTATAATAATCAATATTTTCATAATCTAGACCAACCTCGTGTGAGATGATTGATTTTATTAAGAGGCTCTACGAAGTCCTCTAAAATTCCTCGTTATATAGTAATTCCTATATTCCTCGTTTACTCACATTTCATAAATCAGTTAGCTTTATCGATAGATTTATTGACAGGAGCTCAATTCCTTTTATTTAAAATAATAGCGATTCAAGATTATTTTGTTAAATATGATTCACTGGACAGGATATATATGTAAAAATTACAAATTCTCAATTCACCAGGTCATTTATTGACGTAAGTTACCTAAAATATAAGTACTGATTTCATTAAGACCATTTGTTAGCAGATGCATGCCCAAATTAGTCTATGTATATTAAATCCTGTTTGATTTAAATCAAAGTGTTTTATTGAATTAATGATATGAATATTGTGAAGGAAAAAAATTTCCCTCCTTTTACTTTTGGGACAATTATCATTTTTCAATTTACACAGTTTATTGTTGAAAACTACAGTTTTATATATTTCATTTGCAATGATAGTTTATATTTTTTTTAACATGAGCGTTTGTCTATATGATGGCAAAGAGTTAATAAAATCAAATTTTTTCTTCGTAAAAGTGCAACATGCTAATGGAGCTGAACTTTTATTTTTATTTTATGAGAAAAATATTGTTAAAAATTATGATTAAGTAATTGTTTTAAAAATTCCTAATAAATATAAATTTAATATGTTCGTAAAAATATTAGTATCCTTATTTGTTGAACTTTAATACAATCTAACAATCAATTTCATGACATAATATTTTTGGAAGTCTTAGCGGAAAAGTGCCAAATGTCCACTAATTTCAATTAATTAAAATTTTAATCAAAAAATTAAAAAACGCATTTTTGGCCTCCAAAGTATACACGGGTCAAATTTGGTAACACTAGGTCGAACGATCTGGCCTGTAGAACGCCAACACATGCACACTCACTCACCTACTCTCTCACACTCGTTGAGTTTTATTTTACGTATAGATAATCACTATATTGCATATCAAATATAAGTAAAATTGCAGCATATACATGATTTTTAATTTTTATCTAATACAAGAAGCGAAAGAGAAACCCAAAATAGCAATCCAAGCAATTAAGCTGGAATCAGGAATGCTGCTTGGTCCATTACAGGAGATTAAGCATTATTCATGCCCATATATTCATGGTATATTCGGTGTAATACTGCTTGAATGCATATGCCCATACATACTGATGTGTAATTTTTATTTGTTTGACTTCAGAATAATGGTATTATATAATATTTTTGAAAAATAATGATGCTATAAATAAAAGTAAAAGTTAAAAAATGCATTACATATTATTCTTAATTTTCAACAGGGACAAGATATCAAGGGGGGAAAATGAGCAAAGAACATGGAGCAATCTATCAAGGACATGGTATAATCTGTAACATAAGCTTTAACGTCTTCTAAGTATTTCAAATATATTCATACTGTCTTCTGTGCAGTACTGTCTTTAACCTCTTGCGTACCAGTCGGCGTTCTCTAGCACACGTGTAAATCCCAGATTTCTGAGGATACTAACCTTGGCGTTACGACGCTGTTGGGTGTGCTACAATGTTGAAACAAAACTAAAATGGCAATACACTCATGTAATGCATGTAAAAAAGCTTTTTGTTCCAAGAAACATTTCGAGAAATTTCACAAAGATTTGTAATTTTAATTTTCCTATTTTTTCAAATTTTTGTAACACAGACATTTTGCAACCCCCTCCCCCTCCTGTTTCCACCCTTCAGTTAACTGCAGACAATATGAATCCACAATGTTTTTATACAATCCCAATAAAAGAAAATATACCTTATGATGTTTCCCGTTCAGGTTACTCTGGTTGTACACCTAAAGAAGCCATGTATCCACATGAGGTTAAAATGGGATTTTGCCCTATACATAGCATGTATCCACTAGTGGTTACATGGTACGCAAGGGGTTAAAGCACAGTTCTCAAACATTCCATATCAACAGTTTATGTAGTTTTTAATTAGTTGAATTTTAAAAATAATGCGGATGGATTTTGTCAAAAAATAATTATTCTACGTTCCAAAAAATTCAGTGGAAAACGATTACATTATATATGATTCATTATTTCTTATTTTGTGGGATATGAAGGTTAGAAATTGAGCAACCAATCAGATCAATAGGGTGTCCAGCAAGTCAAGCAAGCTTGGATAAAGAATGTTGCTTGATCCATAAAAAAATTAAACATTTTCAAAATCATGTATTTATGGTATCTTCGATGCAATACAGACTTGAAAGCACAAATATCTGATATCAATTTTGAACTACAAGAATGTGATTTGTCCCATATATATGTATGTATTATAGAAATTGTAACTTTTCCTGGAATTTTTTGCAAAACCAATAGTACATGCTTCTCAAATTATTTCAAGTTACGAATATAAAAACTAAATTTAAACTTCATATAAATTTAATGAATTCTTTTTTCTCTTGAATATTGAAAGGTCATTTTTTTTCCTTGTGAACATACAAGAGTTTCTAGTCTCGAAATAATCAACAACTTAAATAACTAAGCTTCAATATTACATTTTCAGGAATTATTTTCAGAAAGTTTTAAATCCTTAGTTAAAATTTTATTCTTATTATTTCCATAATACTATTGCCATCAAAAGAAACTTCTATAAAACAGGAAAAATGTATTAATTATTTTCACAATTCTTAAGAATATAACTTTTTCAGGATATTGTGTAGATGCAGAAGTTTTAATAAGTTTAGAGTCGAATATTGAAATAGCGAAAGTCTCAAAACTGGAAGAAAGTGGTAATAAGAAATGCAAAAATCTATAAAAGTTATATCAAGAACCATACTGGAACAAAAACTTCAACTTATAGGGATGTATGTATATGTGTATTAAAAATAATTTATAATTTGCTATATGTCGGATGCATATAAGAATGAAATAATTTATATTTTAGGAATTGTGAAATATATTTTAATACTTTAGCCTCTTAAATAAAGTTTTATTTATTTTTATTTTTCAGATAAGGCTTCAAAGATGAGACGATTTTCGGCGACACTTATGCCATCAAGAGTTATTTTCACTTTTATAAAATATTAATCCTTTATCAAAATTCCTAGAGTCATTGATCTAAAAAACACACTTCCATTTTATTTTTTCTTTTAATTTAAGCCTAGAAACGTACATTGTACACAAGCTTATCATTATAAGATTTCATCTAAAATGTATTTGGTGTGTGTCAGTAATTCCTAAAATATTTTGGTTCTTTTTCTTACATTTTATATCAATGATAAATTTTATATAAATGGATGATGAATTTTTATAATTTATTTTATTCATTCATAC
This sequence comes from Argiope trifasciata, assembly GCA_026543055.1. Classification (NCBI taxonomy): domain Eukaryota; kingdom Metazoa; phylum Arthropoda; class Arachnida; order Araneae; family Araneidae; genus Argiope; species Argiope trifasciata. Next base: position 3,036,933 of record JAPMOQ010031793.1, read on the forward strand.
ATTTATTTGAGTCTTGTAAGCACTGAAAATGGGTATCGAAAATTATTATCAAATATAGATAGCTTTTCTTTTACAATCATATATCCTTTTGCCTGTAAATAAATTAACTCCTATATTAGGCGCAGTATATATCTCAAGACGATTGGTTGTATTTTTTCATTCCTTTTTGATATCAATTAGCAATAGCTTCTTATTATTTTAGCAATTTTACTTATTATTTAGTACGCAGCATAAATAATATTTCCTCAAGACTCTTAAGCAGCTGTTCAGATATCTTAAATCGTAGCCATAATGCGTTTTGATTTTCGCTGGTCCATACTTTAAAATTATAAGCTATTACAGTTGTTAAAGGCAAAATAGGGTTTGGTCAAACATTTTTCTTGTAGTGTTTTTCAAAATTTGGTGTGACAGAAGTAGCGAATTGTTTTTTGTTGAAAAATCCAGAATATTTCTACGAAATACATCTTTACAAGAATAACGATTTTCCAGAAATACAATGGTATATTATAAAATTATTGCCATATAAATAATATATTTTAGACATTAAATATTTTATATATTTAAAGACATTGACACTGACTGGCAAAATATTTGAATGATTATGCAACTTAATTTAACATATAATATTGCATCTAATGAAGGATGTCATAATGCTTTTGTCACGTTATTATTTTTAAGTTAGTGTTTATTTAATAAAATAAATTTTTATGCTTATCTTATTTCCAATAAAAAAATTTCCTACATATTTTTTTCGTTGATCTTTATCATTCATTTAGAAAGAAAATAATCATGAATTCAAAAATTATACAAATTATTATTTATTTTGTCTGTATTAATCTACTGCTGATGGAAAATAAATTTTAAAATTAAAAAAAAAACCTTATGGTATATTTTTTTATTAATTAAAGGTCATAAAATGTAATCAAAGTATATTTTTAATGCATCATAACAAACATTCACCCAAAGCAAAGATATTCCACACCTACTACATAGAGAAAATGATTAAAAATATTATCAAATTTATCTTGGATTGCACGGAAATTCCTGATTGAGATATAATCTCATTAAATTTTATATTTGTGCTTTTATTTAATTCGCTTTTTTACATATGCGAAACATATTTTAGTTTTTTCATTATTCTTGTTCTGAATATTTTACAACATTAACCGCCGAATTATTTCTACGAAATTCATTTTTATTTGCATATATTTTGTGGTGTTTAAATATTTGAATACAAAGATTTCAGGGAAACATCTGAGCAAATGTGAAACAAATTAAAATTGCTGTCGAGTCCATTCTGACTGCAACTTTAAGTACATGAAAATATATTGTGGTATTTGTTTCTCCCTTATTTCACAGTCACTGACAGCAGAAATTTCAGGAGAAGCCGCTCCGCCTTTTTCAAGTTCGACATAACAGTCCATTTAAGAGGAAAGCTATGAGGTCTTACGTCATATAGATTGCCCGGATGTAAACGTTTTATTGAGAGAATAGAAGGTTAAGCAAAAACCCGAATTTCATCAAACGTTTTACCAGTGGCCATAAAATTCTCATTTTAGAAAATACATGACATTTGTAAATTTTAAAACCTATTTTCCGTTTCTTTAAATAATATCATAATGTCTGATTTGCGTCATTAAAAAGCAGGAGTGATCAACCTTAAATGCTCTAAACCTATGAAATTAGAATTTTACTGAATGTATCATGGCATCTATCTTGGTGTTTTTTTTTATTTTATTTATCCCCGGTATACCAAAATCAACGCAAATCGAATTTGTACTTCAGACACATTTTCCCAAAGTGAATGGAACAATGATATGGCGCAAAACAACACTTGTAAATACAAAATTCCATATCAAATTTAATGTATTTAACTCACTGGGTTTCTGAATTGCGTCTGCATGTTTCTAAAAGTTCAGAATGAGAAATAATCATCTCGTTGTTATCTTTGACTTGAAATTCAAGAGGTGTCTACGCTTTCATTGTAATAATGAAAGTTTAAACACCTGCTAAATCTGTTTACCGAATCTTATATGTCTATTTCTCTTCTTACTGTAGTAATCAAGTTCATTGATATTCGATTAGCTGGAAATAAAAATTCCCTTGAACAGGTTTCACTTAAAATTTGATAGAAATCTTTAAGTTATTTGTAGGGATTTTATATATAATTATACCCATTTATCTCATAGCATTTTTGGGTTATCTATATCAGATAGGCCAAAAACTTGGATACTCCTCTAATACTTGAATTCGAATTTTTTTGACGATTATTATACTTCTTCTATTCCTCATATCAGGGGAAGGAAAAATCTTTTTACTGCAACTTAACTGCATCTTATGTACTGCAACTTGAATTTAAATATTTTTATTATATTGTATTCAAACTTTTATTTTTTGAAGAATATCGCATGGACAAATAAAACCCTGACAACCGAAAATAATAAAAAAAATGACACAGATGAGCAATTTAGCATGATGAAAAACTTATAAATTCGCAATATAATATTCATACCAAAAAAACCCTTCTCTGATTTCAATTATAGTAGTGTTCAAAAATGATGACATTTTAAAATCTCCTCTCTTTTTAAAGAATCAGATTAAAAGAAAATATTCAAGAAAACATATAACTTAACTGAAATCAGCTACTGTCTTCATCTGAAAAAATTTCCAGACTGAGCATACTGTCACGCATGAATAAAATATAACACTATTTGCTTTTCCTTGACTTCACCATCGTGCATGGTGGGAATCTCATCAAGAACAACTCCGCCTATTTCAAGTTTGACAAAGGAGTCCATTTGTAAGAAAGAAAAAAAAAGCTGACGCTTCACGCTATAAATATTCCAAGAATTCAGTGGCGTGGATTCTCCGAATAAAGATAAAGGTCAAACGTAGCTCTTCGTGACAAACTAAGTAATATGAAATAATGATTAAATCATATATATTGGTAAAGTTTGTGAAATACAAGATTTGTAAATTTAAAAATGCATTTTCTCTAGTGATGAACAGAAAAAAATCGTATTCTATTTATCAATTACATTTAAACCTTTCACAAGAAAGTATATGTTCTAAAAATGAGGATACAAATAGTTTTAAGCCAATAGTCATGTATTATTATAGATGTTAAAGCAAAACATGATAATAGTATAGCTTTTCAAATAAAGTATACAAACATATGCATAACGCAACTTAAAATTTAATAAGATAGCATGCTTTTTTGCCATTTCCGTTGCACACAACAACACAATAATTATAAGTTCTGTAAAATATTAATAATTAGAGAAATATAGTTGCGGAATTTATAAATTATGTTGCAAATTAAATATAATATACGAAATATAAATATGCTTTTATTCCGCTTCTATAATAGCATTACTTTCTGTGAAATCAATACTTTTAAACTTTAGAATATACTAAGAGTATCTGAATTTTTTTTTTATTTACATGATATCAAAACTTATTATGTTGGGCAAACTTTACTTTAGTTACGGAAATTATTTCTTGAACTAATTAGAATATATCAACTCGATATACCTATGGAGTTAAACTGAATTTTTAAATAATTTTTGAAATTGAGTGTAATTGTAAATTACTTTCATACAATTAAAAACTATACTATTTGATAGATATAAAATCATATTATTATATAATTTGAAATTGTTATCTCTACCATGAATCATATCGACCTGCATTATGAATTATTATGGTCATTATAATTTGGTTAAATATTTAATAATAATTAATAAGAAATTGTGAAAGAATTCATATATATATATATATATATATATATATATATATATAATTAAAAAAATTATTTCTTTCCATTCCATTTTTATAATTTTGTCATAATTACTGATTTTAAAGTCTTTCTTTATCATCTTTGATGCTAATTTATTAAAACTTAAACATATATAATTATTAATGTCCAAGAATTAGGAAATTAAAAAAAAATATGGCATAAACATTTGATGAAACAGGTGAACAAATTTATAAGGAATATTCTTATGCCTTAATAAATCATTTTTTATAACTTTTAATTTACAATTTTATTTTGCAGTTCTACTTTCGAAAATAAATATTGAATAAAATATTTATTAAAGTAGACATTCAAAAAAAAATCTATATTACAAGCACGATTGTAAGATAGCTGGATTATTTCGTACAAAATAATGAAAATAATGGAAAAATGTAAAACAATAAAGAAATTTATTTAAATCAGTTAGAAATTGATTTTATTAGAAGCACATAATTAAATAAAAAAATTATTTAGTGTATATTATGCTTATTGTGTATATTATTATTATATTAGTCAATTTATATTATTATATTGGGATGTTGCATAATTTTCAGGTATTTTCTTGGTGTGCTATAATTTAATAAATGTTTACAATATTTTACAAATTTATGAATAAAAATATTCATCCACCTTTAAATTATAAAAATGCATGTCGATAATCATATTCCCCTGATAACACTGTCTGTTGCACTATACTGTACAATTTTGTGCGATATTATATGATACTAGACGCTTTTGGCGACCAGCTGGTTCGCCAAGAGTAATGGGGTCTAAGATTTTCAATTAAATACTTATGTGCCCTGATCTCTTTATAATTTCTCTGCCAGATATATTTAAAATTCGAAAGTCACGTAACATTAATTTACTAAATTAATGATATAGATGTTGCAAACGATCATAGAAACTTTTGTATTGTATTTCTTTTTTAGAAAACATAACGTTTAATATTTATTTAATTTCATCCAATCACGTGGTGAATGTTACATTTTTTTTTTCGATTTAATTTGCAGTCATAGTTAATTTATTTTTAAATTTGAACGTCTGTTAGTATGATTTCAACAGTTTAATAAAAACTATTTTTTTCCCTTTGCTCATTCATTATTTATTTTAGAAAATGTCACATATTATATTTCTTTTATTTTATCCAGTCACGTGCTAAAAGTTGCATTTCTTTAGATTTAATTTGTAATGATAGTTTTTTTCTTTAGTTTGAACTTCCGTCAATAGGATGGCAACATGCTGATAAAACCTAATTTTTCCACCTTGACGTGCTCGTGCAGATTAAATTTTATTGTTTTGTCCGAAATATATTGTTGTAAAACATGGTTAAAATATTTCTTTAAAAATCAGTTAAAAATATAAGCTTAAGTTATATATAAAAACAAAGATGCCATTAGAAAGCTAATTTTTTAATCTTTAAATTGATGTAAAAATCATGTTTGTGCGATAATATTTTCGGAAGCTATAGCGGAAAATCGTCGAAATTTCGCTTAAATTTTAATTAATTCAAATTATAATTAAAAATTCGAAAAAAGGGCTCCGAGGTGCACATTCCCAAGCTCCAAGGTATACATGTACCAAATTTGGTAGCTGTAGGTCCAACGGTCTGGTCTGTAGAGCGCCAACACACACACACACACACATTGAGCTTTATTTTAAGTATAGATTAAACAATATTCCCTAACATTAAACATTGCGGATATTGATCAATATTGTACAATATGGGTGTGCTTCATCATGTTTGTCATATTATGCTTATTGTTTTCCATCACGTTAATGCCTGAATACACTTGCTTGTTTAAAGACGTGTGGTCGAATGCATCACCAATAAGAGTTGAGAACTGCTTCCTTACCCTTCATATTCTCTCATAGAAGAGCCTAAAATTATAAGGTCGATCAGTGAATACAACACATCAGGCGAACAACATTTATAACGATTTAGAATGTAGTGGCTGGTGTCAAAGCTTTGTGTGCCTGTAAGAACACAGAATTCTTTGACAGTCCAGAAACGGAAAGTAGTTATTGAAATAGAGGATCACTACACCACGAATTAATCATTTGAAAATGTTACTGTTGAGTTTTTAAGCTTTCTTTTTTCATAATGAATTATGTTTAAGAACGCCTGAAAAATCGTTTATAAAGGCCTGATAAATATGCACCAAAGGAATAACTAGAAGAATTTTTGAGTTAACATTTAACCCACATAATATTTAATGTCTAAAAAATTCTATCTGGCTACTTTACGGAAAAAATTTATTTGAGTTTGAAATATTAAGAATTAACATCAATACAACCGCAATTTTTTCATAAATATTCTTAACTAAAACGCTTTACCTATCAGTCATTTAATTTCAAATTAAATACACTCTAACTTTTCTTCCTAACTTTCCTTTATTAAAGCTCTATGAATACATAATTTCATCTTTTACTAAAGAAAAATTTTAGCCTTGGGATACCCCCCTACCAAAAAAAAAGTCTGGTATTTGCGTCTAATGCGTGTTAAATACGTCTGGGCCAAATATACTCCAGTTAGTAAAGCTTTGAAAAAGCATACGTGCTGAAATGTTCTCATCATCATCGCTTGTGGAAAAGCCGGCAATTTCATTCACTCTGCGAATCCTGGTCATGGTACATCCGAAAACTCTCTTCTTTGCTAGAATGTCTTTCGTACAAAAGAATCCTTAATAATTCATCTTCCAAAAAATCATAAACATGATTAGATTCCTTATTGATTATGGAGAATTGCTTCAATAACTTATACGCTTGAATAACATAAATTGTTATGGCATCATGGTTTTATTAATAATATATCCTTAAGCCTCCACAAGTGAATAATTTTTATAATTCCTTTATATTTTCAATCATACTGTACATTTTTATGTTGAATCATCCAGTTTTATAGTTCTAAAGATAATTTTCGTTATAGTTTTTAACATTTCTTGTTGTGTTATATATATTTGTATTTTATTATTTATTTGTTTCTTTTAAATTGATTGGTGTGTAATTTCTTAAAAATAAAGTTCACTTACACCTGTATCAAACCATAAAGGACCTACGTGAGTTCTAGAAATAGAGATGTGGTCTTCAGTAAGTGATTATGGTTAAAAATTTGCCTCGAAATATCTCTAGTGAGGCTATGAAATGGAGCTTTAATATAAAAATAACAAAATAAATAAATTATGCAAATCACATACATAATTTTCCAATTACCACAAAAAGGAAATCAATAAAATATTTACATAACGGTATTAATATTTATTAACCATATCCAATTTAATTACTGACAAACCACGTCATTTGCTGAAATCAAATGGTTTTCAGAATAATTTCAGTCTAGATAATTAATCCGAGAGAGTTCCAGATAAAAACATAATGGTTGGCGGATATATTATAACGCTGGAAGAGCATTATATCGCCAACCATTGGATTGTATTTGAAAATCAATTATCCAACCCACTGTCTGTATCAGACAGTTAAATTACTCCATTTCATTTAATTTCCCTGGAGAGTTCAGAATGAGCAGCATTTTACGTTTAGTGATATTTGT
>JAPMOQ010031793.1:3044375-3062086 GCA_026543055.1 Argiope trifasciata
AATTAAATTTTAATTCGGAATTAAACAATAAAAAGTTCACAAAAATGAAAAGTCAATAAAATACAACCTATGTATGAAACAAGTATAAATTAATATAATTATGCAAACGAAACTAACATTGGAAACGATATTGAATATAAAAAAATCTCTTGCGTGGTTTTGTAACATGTAATTTCACACATGTTCATTATTTTAATGTCTCCGATTTAAGTTTTTTTGGGCCAGAATTTCATTCATTGCCAGTAGCTGAGATGCTACATTGAAAATCTTATGCTATATACCAATACACTTAAATAAAAAAAAATATTATATTTGTCTCCAAACAAATTTCTTTAGTAATAGATAGATAATAGTACGATAATAGTACCAATAATAATATCTTTCGATAATAGTACCAAGGATTTCCTCACACAGAAATCAAGTTATTTGCAATCTTTAAGAAGCATTTTTTACAAGTGTTGACAAGTTGTAATAATGTATTTGATAAGTGCTGTTTTCAACTAATTGAATACGTGTTTTTAGTTGTTAGTTTAAGTGATTATAGCAAACATTCTTTAAATGTTAATAAAATCCAATATTGTTTTTAAAATCAATATTTATTTAAATTTCAGATTTATTTTTGGATTTAAATAATATGCGAAATTTCTGTTTAATAGTATAATTTCATGAAGTTGCTCTGGAATCTGATTAAATAATGAGAAATATTTTTTAAATGTAGAATTATGTTATTTTGTCGAATTTTTGAATACTTTTTTTTTTCAAATCTAGTATTTTTTTAAGTGTTTCATCTGTATAGGCTTAAAATTATCAGGTTGGAAACATGCTTGCAAAAATGTATGACAAACTTTCGTTGCTTACTGATGTCTCGATTGTGATAACTTAAGCAGCGATCAGTGGAAAAGCAATTAGTAGTCATAATATTGTTTAAGTGCCCTATAGGATAAAAGTCGGAGGTCTGTATTCAAAGAGGCATAAACGGAGACAATGCTCTTGATTCAGGACTCCTAATTTCAAAATGATGGGAAGAAATTTAATTAAATAAATTCTTATAAGTGTACACCAGATAATATATCTTGATATTATCGGTAAAAGATTACTTAGATTCTTTGAATCTGAAGATTACATGATTTTACAGTTGGTAATTTACAAAGATGTTGGAAGGAAAGAAAAGTGTGTGTAAGATATCCCAATTAACAGTAATTTGCAGAAGACATTCACCGGAAAGAAACTATCCAATTTGGAAAATGGAAAAATGAAAGAATTTAAAAAGACTGGTGTTTGAGGAGGAAGAAAAATAAACAAAAACTCGATGATATCGTAACACTATATCAGCGTCAATAAATAAAAAGATGAAAATGACATATGCAAACATTAAACATATAATAATAAATATATACCTTTGAAGAAGTTGAAATTCCTTAATTAATAAAGTTGAAACGTCTTTAAAACTAATACATATAGCGTTCTATTTTTGTTGTAGAAATTGACTGAAACGAAGAATTAAAAAATGTATTTGATCCAAATGATTGACCAATTCTTCTCAAGAAAAATAATGATTATAATATATAAGTTATTGTGATATGCACTTACTTTCTAAAGAGTGATCTAACTTTTTGATTAATTTTCTCTTTTAATTACAATAACATTCGAGTTTGATTAAACTGGTTATATTTTCTAAATTTGAGTCATGTACATAAATATTTTTGTCCTATGTAAAAGCAGCCACGTATTACTAAGAGAATTTCTGCATCTGACGAAGTTAAAATAGATAAAATTGAAAATGTTCTCTTGTTTAAAATTTAGATAATTCATGACGAATATTTTCATAGTAATTTTCTTTTTTTTTGAAAAAAAATTATTATCAATATCCATTAGAAATATGGAAAAAATAATTTCTTGTCACAAAAGGAATCGTTTTTTTCATACATCTTATTTCAATTTAAGTCTGAAATATTTATATCAGTAGGAATGAATACTTCCTTATATTTTTTAATAAATTGTCGTTAACAATTTCTTCCTACGTTCAGAATTATTTTGAAGTAGAAAAAATAGTTGATAGAAATCAAAATATATTTAAAAAATAAGAGATATTATTGTATCGAAAGCATATAAAATTTTATTTTAAAAACAAAAAAAAAGATATGTATTGATTTAAATAAGCATCTAAATGAGAATAATGAGTTTTAAAGACATATTTATGAATATTTTGCAATAAAATAATATTTAAATAGCACTGTATTACATTATGCCTATAATATTGAATATAAATGAAATGTTCCATTTATAATATTCATTTAAACAATGATAAAATTCTGCAAAATCTTTCGCAAATAGAAGTAAAATATACCAATGAATTGAAAAATGATTAATTATATTTTAAAATTTCAGTGAGACAGTAAATGATAAAAATAATCTGACAAATTTCTCTTTTTCTTTCTTTTGAAAATACAGTTTCTTTTATACCAGTTTAGTTACATAATAAAGCTCTAAAGATCTTTAAATAATGCTTCGTAATTATTCGTAAAAACACAGAAATAAAACCATGAATTCTGCAGATATTTTTATTAATATAATTCTTTACCATACATCATATGTATATAATTATTTATATTAAAGCTATAACATTTACGATGTCATTTAAAGTACTACTTATACAGTAAGTCAAATAAGGATCAAATAATGATCACATACGTCACACATGTAGTTAAGTATTTCATTCAATTTAACTTAATCATTCTTTCTCAACTATTAGAAGATTTTTAGCTGATGAAAACTTTCATATTGTTTTCCAAAGGACAAGTTCGTAAAAAATATGCAATGCTAGGAAAAAAAACACCGTCGAAGAAAAAAAAAGTGTTATTTAAAGAAATACGATTTTCCTAAAGTTATTGGTTGCCTTGGTTTCAGGTTAGGAACAGGATGCCTTCAACTTCGAAACCCTGTTCTCCTAAATATTTGCCGTCTGTAAGAATTTCGTGTGTATCAAATATATCAATGTGTGTCAAAATTTCTTGGTTGGTGTAGAAATTTGGAGTGGAGAGGCCATCTCATGTGTCTTCGTAGTCCTGCCCTGTATTCAAAATTACGTGATTCATCAAAAATAGTACTGTTTCTAAATGGGATGATTTATATAACTAAACTAAATTCATCATGTCTTTTTTACCTGCTTAAAAAGGCCTGCATTTAAAGTCATAGCAATTTCGCTTAGAAATTTCTTTATCAAGTCCTGTTACAAATACTTTTTCAACTACTTTTAGCTCACGTCACGTTTCCTGCTCAATGCAGCATTTATCTCCTTCAAAAGCTTTATTTTGGATCTGTGGTATCCCTTTCAGGAACACATTACAACATTAATCCGACTTTAAGAAAGAAACCAACGTGGAAACTAGATTTTTCTCGGAAACCAATTGGAGAAAGGTTTTTGTTTGTTTACTTAATGGGCGAGATTCAGCAGTTTTTTACCGGTAACTCTCATTTGTGTCCTAGAAATTTCAGATCCTTCACTTCTTATGCAGTCCTGTCAGACAATTCTTTGTTAAATTAAGTTCGGCTAGAACAAAGAAGGCCAGGTAGTGAAAAGAAATAAAGTGATTCGGTCAGCATTTTCACGTCCACCCTAAAGCTATTTCCTTTAATTTTTTTCTTTAGATGCAATTTACTATGACCTTCCGCTTAACTTTCCTTTGACGCCTTTTTTTTTAATATCGTGGTTAGTTCAATTGGGACCTAAATTAATTTCTAGCTACATTTTAGGGCAGAGATTTAATTTCTAAGAATTAAATTATGAATTGTATATTATTAAATAAGAGAAATATACTTGCCTATGGGTTTTATCTATTTGTTTATAAATATTTAATATCCTGAAAATAAACTAAAAAAATACCAGCTCCACATTTTAATTTTTTTAATTAAAAGTAATAGTTTTTTTATCATCGTTGACTTATGATAAATATATTGCATGTTAATTAATATTAATAATATTGTAAATATGCTAATTAAAGAGATTCAGTTGGGTGAGATTTTAGATGATCAAAAGTAACAAAATATCCCTATAGTTTGAAAAGTCTGTTTTCCTTTTCTCCTATCATAAGCTCAATAAAATGATTAAAGAAGACTCTATTTAAATTTAAAATATACGTAAGAAAAATAATTTAAGACTTTATTACAATTATACATTATTACGGATTTACTACATCTGTTGGGATTATATCTGATTTGATAGTCAATGTAGAAATGAACAGTCATTAAAAAAAGAGACCACTGTTATGACACATGAAAAGACGAATATACAAATGACAAATACATGCAGCAGATAATAATTCAGGCAACACACAGCAGCACACTTCAACATAGATATAGAAACCCACACTTCGAAAGTGACCACATCACACACAGAGGCCAGACAGAATTCAGCAGAAAAGGAGATCCTTGGAGCTTCACTCTCCTGTGTCTCCAAATGGCTGAAATCATCCATGGTCTTCTCGCTTTAGCTGTATTCAACTGCCGACTCACTGTTACACGACTGGCTACTCTTCCAGGATTCGATACTGCTTCCACAATTGACACCAGGACACAATTGACACCTGCTTCTACAATTGACACTCAGCCAGCTCAGCAATAGCTTGGGCTTTACGCAACCCCAACGATAGCACTTCGTCGAACGACTCCTCCTTTATTTTACTATCCTCTGGACAACTAGTTTTACGACTCCAAATATGTCTATCTTTTAAAGCTACCATGAGGCTGGACGAAAAGTTTCTGGGTCAATCAGAAATATCTTGTTTTATATTGGCAGTACTGTTATAATTCTCGAAGTTTCCAGTAACATCTATTTTGTCACCAACATCGTTAAATCCGTTATCAAATTTCTCTGCAATCTTTGAGATATTGGTGCGGCATCCAAAAGGGTTCAACGTAAAACGGTCTTTCTTAAAATGAACATATTTTTGCTGGGAAGTGACATTACAGGCTTTAGGCACTATGTATTTTAGATGATTAAAATTACAGCCAGTCGACCACAAGAAATCCTGTCGATTTTGCTACGTTCAGTGGTGGTGGGGTAGTCGGCTGTATACAAGAAAAAAGTTAAATCTGTCGTAGAAACAGTACTGTCAGATAGTAGAAACAGTATTGCCAGTTAAATGATCAGGAGCCATTTCATTGTTATTATTTTTTATTTTTAAAGAAGCTCTAGATAATGAAGCAAATGTCTCCAAACTGAAAAAGAGAATTAATTCATATTATAATTAAGTTAATAATTATTAAATATATTACTGTAAAATTTTATAATTTACTATCAATATAAAATTCAATAGGATGGTTTAATTTTCTATTTTTGATACTCATACATATTATCATACAGTTGCATTCGCAGACAGTTCTCTAATTTCAAAAACCTTTATATGATAGATTGATAAAGAAATTGTTTCACAAGGAAAATTTCAATGCAGTTCCAATCAGTGTTAGATTGTTTTTTTAAACCGTTTGATTTGCGGAAATGAAATCCCATTTGTAGCCTGCGTGATGCTAATGCTATAATAATAAAATTATAAATCGTTTCCAACAACTGAGGAATATATGCGAGTTAATATTTTCAAGCTTTAAATTATGGTGCTGATGTTTAATCTATTATACCATATTCAACACAACTCAGATTCATATAATAAGTAATCAGTAAATCAGTACTTTTTGTACGTTGATAAAGCCATATATACGAATTTTTTGTTATTTTTTTCGCATTTAAAAATTGTATGAATGTAATGCATCCGAATCCTTTAAGACCAATGTTTTCTGTTATTGTGGAATCGCGGGGGATTCATGATTAGCACTATGGCATTTTTTAGCCTGTGGAATCCTGTAAAAGAAAATACTAATGTAAATGAAAATTAAATCATGAATTCATTAAAAAATGCATTTGAAGAGCTTTTCGGCTAAGTTATGAATTCAGCGTAAATTCCGTTTTATATTATGCTGAGTAAGTAGAAATAAAATTTCTATTCAATGACTAAGCAGTTTATAGCTGAATAAACATAAATTATTATTCAGTGAGCAAGCAATATATGATTCAATTAAATAAACTATTATTTGATGATTCAGCAATCGATAACTGATACATTTTCATAGTGTAATGCCCAGATCTATTTTTTCTATCTCATAACTGAAGCTTAATCGGCTCCTATTAACAGCAAGTATTTACAACCAAGGTTTTTTTAAATATCTTTCTATCAAATTATTTTTAAATTATGGTCTTTTAACCTGAAACTTGTTTATAAAATACATTTATTTGTTAATTATTTTCTGTAAATATAATTTATTTATTAAAATATTTATTTGTAGCTGCTGAATTTTTATATATTATTTATTAAAAGAACTTTGGTAAAATGTTACTGTATCAGTTCTTTTCTTAAAATGTTCTATATTTTCGGAATTCAGCTTGAAGTAACTTTAACAGAAAATGTAATACATAAGAATTTACAATTTTTTAACTCACAAAAATGTATCACTAAAAGGATAATTGAATAGTAAAAATAGCAGTATAATCACAACCCTGTATTACAGAATTTTTTAAAATTACCTTAGCAATGGTATTTTTATTGACTTAGTATGAAATTGTAATATTGATATAGCATTATGTAAGCGATGTTTAGGCACTACTATTATTAGTTTAAAATATTATAGATGATTCAGGACATTCATTTGTTTTCTTAATTTAATTTTTAGCGATATCATATGAAATTGCAAAATATTTTTTTCTAATATAAAATCTACTGATGCAAAGTTCATTAATTTTTCTGGTGAGTGCAATTGAAGAAATTTAGTTTTATAAGTTTTCCTTTAAAATAGATTTTATTTATAATTTATGAGTTAATTAATTCCAGTAGAATGGTAAATATGGTTGAATTCATATTCAGATGGCTATAATCAAAATGTCGAAATTAAAACATGGATTTGAAAGCATGAACGTCCTATATGAAAAGGTGATAACGTGCATAAGAATATAAAATCTAGGAGGTTAAAATATCAGGGTTACAGACAAAGGATTCCAAGAAATCATGATTATTATTATGGGAATGTTTTCTCATCATCATGAATGCGGGTAATGAATGATATTAAAAGGAATCATAATTATTATGAACTAGAATATTTATTGTAGAATGTAATGATCCAAAAAAGTGAGTGTATAGTGACTGATAGCTATATGTTGATTAATGCAATGGTAGGCAATTAAATATGAAAGACTGCGAAGTCAATTTCACATTATGTTTTATAGAATACTGTTCACAGATCTAAAGCTTATGACTGAAACAATTGTGACCGATTAGAATCGAGTTAATTTGACCGACTGATACAATTCAGAAAATCTATTTACTTAGTAAATTAATATATTTTAAAATTAATGATGTTTTGAAAAGAATAATTGCTAAATGAATATTAGGCTTGAATGAAAATATACTTTACGTGTCCCCAAATGTTAAACTTTATGTATCATCAATCATAATATAAATTACAATTTTAATAATTGCAGATAATAGATCTAATAATAATACATCTCATAATTTAGGCAGAACCTCGCACGCTCTATTCACAGGTTAGAAGTTTGATTTTCTGTCTAGACAAGGTCGATAAACTGAAGACCAGGTATACTTAGGAACTAAGCACTGGAGATTATGTGTTAGATTAACCACTGACCGGGATTTAAGCCCTGCATTCCAGGGCCTTGCGCATTGCAATGTGGCCTTGGCCCACATGTGTCGAGCTACTGCGTTTAATCTTCATTTTCACAAAGAAATGTTGGAGATATCATTGAATCGGCTCTAATATTTTATATATTTTAATTTCAGTTATGAATCAAAAAAGTTTGGAGATTTTGTACTAAATATTTAATTAAATTAATATTTTATTTATCTAATGTGTTGGAAAGTAAATCGTCCTTATTCGGAGCAATTACAATAAAGCAATCCTTCCATGGGATAATAAAGATGGAAAAATAAGATATTCTTTAAATTTCCATGATAGGTAAATAGCGAATTAATTTAATCTTGAAATATCCTGTTTTTAAAATGTTAAGTATAAAGGTAAATGTCAACTTTGTTAACATCTTAAGAAATGTTTCTCTTTGATTCTGAGAAAATGAAAGAAACAATACATTTAATTTTAATTTATGAGATCAAAAATGAACTTTAAAAAAATGTTGAAGTTATAAAAAAAATTTCATACGTTCCATATCCTATATGCTCTTTTAAACGATAATTCTTTAAGGAAATGAAAATATACCTTTTTTTCCCATTCCAATGCAATATGATTTTTATTTTTTAATTAAATTATAAAATGCGAATTTACAACACCAGTTTGATTCACTTAATATCCATAATATTTTGAGATTTGAGAGTTTAAAATTTTTGAAAACTTTTATTAGTATCTATCTAAACGCATTCCAGTAAAATGGTAAAACATTTCGTGTACCAATTTTAGTTATTAAATATCATAGATGACGTGACTTTCCAACATTTGATTACATAAAACTCGGTGAAAGGGGCAGTATGAAAATATACTCTCATAATCTAATAGATGGAAAAGCAACATTTCGAAGCGCGAAGGAATATTTGATCTGATTTAAGGAGGTGTATATTGAAAAAATATCTGGTTTTTTTATGCACTCAGAAGAGAGCAAGTTGTAGATTGCTGCTTGTATCTCAGCTAATATATTCTACATGTCTATTCAATTTTCTCGGGATAAATTATAGCTGCATCTAAAATCTACATATAATATCAGACTAAGAGAATTATGCGTAAATGATGTCAGATTCCTTGAAATGACCGATTTATATTTAAACCATAAAATATAAAATATTTGTATTGTTACGAACCTCTGGCTTTGCTTTCCCACGCTAATACTGTTATCGTAAGGAAAACAAATTGACAGTAATGTGTATTGAATAGTGACCCGATCCCTCCGCTAGGAGCCGAGACACATCCAGAACGCTCCTGATTGGACAGAAGATGTTATCCCCACCTACCGCCGGTATATATAAGGCAGACGGTGCGGAGTCGTGTCAGTGAAGTCAGTAGTAGTCGGAATCGACAGCAGCTAACGAGTCCTCCAGAGGAGAAAACAAGAAGCGGGAAAGCTAAGCAAGTGCTGAACCGAGCTGTGTGCCTTGTAGTCTATTGAGGAAGCAGCGTCGAGTACTCTAGTTAGTGCTGCAGATATTGTTACCAATTGTGAGTTACTGTTGTTATTGTGTGCTGCTGTGTGTTCGTCTCGTCTGTAAATAAACACCTGTGTTGTGTCTTTTACTAAAGGACTGATCACTGTGTGTTCAACTCTTCTCATACCGTACATACCCACTATACAAGGTAAAAAAAATGAACCCGACGGATTAATATAGGAAATCCGTTACAGTATGTTTACAATGAATATTGACAGATGCATTTTTAATTTACTATTAAAAAATGTAAATCAGAGTATTATTATGCAAAATTTTCCTCATTTCGAACCTCAGGAGAATAAATGCGCATATAAAAATGGAGAAAAGTTTTCTTAAATAATATAAATAGCTTAATCTGTTTGTCTTGTTATTTTTTGTCGCATATCAATTCTATAAAATATTATCATGATTTTTTTTTTTTTTTGCGAATTTATTTTCTCTAATGTACTGAACAGGAAAGGTTTAGTTTTTCGTTTAAGATTTTATATCTAACTTTTCAGACATTAATTTTAATCCGTTGTTATGAACATTTTTATCTGGAATCAATCATATCTCAACTGCCCAATGTCACTACTGAGTAGAATCAAAATATAAGTAAAATAATACATTCACTGATAAACACATTCTGAAGAAATCCAACAGCTTATTGCCGTTGGGAATACTCACAAAATTTCCAGTTTATCAGACTATGACGAATTGAATAAAAAATCCATTATTTTGAAACCTAAGTGAAGCTCCAAAGAAAAAATGTTGAAAAATGAGATATACAGCTTTTACAACTTTAAAGTAAGTTTTAAAAAAATATTCGGAGAAAATATTTACAAAAATTAGAAATATTCATTAGCCTAATTATCATACTATTTTTTTCAACAGCAGTAGATTTTTGTAACTTTGGAGGGAAACATCAATTAATTTTATATATATACTTCGGAATAAAAAATAATAATTTCCTTAAATGGAGAAATTTAATTAAAATATGTTTGTCAAACAGATCCTACTTTCTTAATAATTAAATTGTTTCGTCAAAGACTTTTATGTAATTATAAGAATATAAAAAAGATATCGTTCGAAATAAAAATTTGCATCATAGTCATTTTTATTTCTTGGTTTTTGCTATAACAGTTATCAATGCATATATTGCAATTAATAAAGCCACCATAACAACTAAATTTTGCATAAATTTCAAATAAGCGCATGGTAATAAATAAATAAAAAATCTCAATAACATGACAGCCAGACGATAAAAATCAAAAGAAACATTTTTAGATATTTTTAGCAAGTGATTATCTCACTTAAGACTGCTTCCATAAATTGCAGCCGACATTCGCAATTGAGATCCACCTTGGCCAATTGCATCTACATAAATCTTACTGGCGCCTATGATATTAGAAACATAAAAATATTAAACCGTGCATTTATTTATTTTGACCCCTTTAAGAGATTTTGCAAAGCAGAAATTATAAAAGTGCTTTATTTTCTATGTATAAATGACTATTTTCTCATTATTTTTAGAAGCATGATGTTTCGGCATTTGTTATACTTTTTTTTTGTTATCCTTCAATTTTTTTTCCGAATACGTTTCCCTTTAAAATATTAGTTCAATTAATTGGAGTTATAGTAGAACTGCTAAAAGCAGTTATTTCACCATTTATTATCTTTTCTAAATAAAAAAATACCAACAAAATCCTAAATATGTTGTTTAATAAAATCATTTATTAACACTAAATGTCAGTATTCACTGTTTGGATAAATCATTTAAAATACATAAGCAACAGGAATTTCTTTTAATCAGAAATTCTGAAATTTCTAGAATACAGAATTTAGTTTGTTTGGAATTTCTTTGAAATCTTTCAGATTTCCTGTCAATATAAAATTTATAATGAAAGGCAATTTATTAAAATTAAAATTCATTTTGCTTAGTTTGAAAGGGAAAATTTTAAATTTTGACAACATATATTAATTACACCTTTAATGATATAAGTGAATATTATTGAAAATCTTAGTTTGTGGTCAACGGTACTTTTATACATTATAGACAATAAAAATCTAACAAAAATGTTATACATTTGAGTTTAAAAAAGTGATTTCAAATAAAATATTATGGTTATTTTTAAATTTACCTGTGTAGATTAAATGATTTTTATAACATCATAAAATATAATATGATATTAATAAAAATAACTCATTTATTTATTGCAATCCTCACTTTTATTATATTACTTTAAATTCAAGATTAATATATCCTTAGTTTTATAAAATTCTTACTGTTTGTTTAAAATATTTATCATTTAATGAAAGTATTCAACGATAGAGGTAAATCTTATGCATGGTTTTTCATTTCATATGCACATCTTTAGAGCAAAAATATAGTCAAATTAGGAAGTTTTGAATATCATTATTTTCGTGAATTCAACAATTTCATTATTTTAGAACAATTAACAAAGGGGTAATTTCTGACGCTGATAGGTATATTTTTTTAACGGCAAATTTAATCTTCTAACCAGCGTTATTATATAAAATACTTATAAATATTCTTATAAAATACTTATATTCAGATTTTCGTAGCTTAAAAAGGTTTTTGTAGCAAAGATGCAGATTATTATTTGAAGAATATTCTATTAAATAATACCCAGAATCATTAGGGTTACATGCAAATTCAAAATCATGTGATTTTTTTAGAGCAATTATTGATTCAAACTACATAAAATATAATTATTTCCTTCTTTCAGATATTTTTTAATTGCATGCGTATATTTATTTTTCTATCGGCTTAAAATTAGCTGTTGGTCGTCCATTAGAGTTGACATCGTACATAAAAATATTTATTTGTCTAAAGTAACACAGAGCTATTAATTAAATAACATGGTCGCGGTAGCCTGGTTGGTAGAGCGTCAATCTCGTAACCGAAAGATAGCGATTGATGTCCTCGTATGGGCCAAAAACCATCGTGTCGCTAATGGCAGTTGGGGTACGTTAAATATGTCGTGACTGCAAAGTTCTCCAAGGTCCCTTAACAAATTATACCTCTGGGGGTACTGAATCAGCGATGAGTCAGTCAACGACTTTTTTCTAAATTTCTGACTTGTAGACTTGTAGAATGTGTATTTGATTGAGTTCGACGGCCCCCTAAAAAGGGTTGTGTCATATGTGTTCGACCAAAGTCGTATATTCACCTTAATGGTGCTCGTTACAACGAAAGGAGCACCCTTCTGCCTTAATTCGAAAGTGAAACTCTGTGTAATGATTCAACGTCTCCCCGGCCTGACCATTGTGGTTTCTTTTTCACTCGCTCCATAATTGCCATTTCCAGACTGGTCTCCTCAATGGCGATAGTTTATGGCGGTGCAATTGCTTACACATGGACAGGTGGATAGCCCTCTTTTTAAGAACGGACATCTGGCCCTTTAGAGTGAGTCCAGATAAAGGAACACTAGTACACTAATCGTGTCTGCGACACAGACTTGTAGTCTGGATTCTTTCCATTGTGGACCACGAACATTTCTGCGGTCAACTGTAGACCAGTGACGGTTTTGCTGAAAGACGATTAGAGAATAGCATGAGTCTTTGACGGCCGGTTAGTTGTTTTCGTCAGTTTCTCCGAAATATATCGATGAACAATTCTTGTGGTGTTGAGCGTAGATTTTGTCACTTAACCTAGATGATAAAGAGTATTTTTTTCTGTAAATTAAAGCTGTAAATAAAGTAAATTGATTAAAATGCTACCCTTTATTTGATCGGACCAGATCAAGATGTTATTTCTATGTCAATGCTACATGGTCGTATCAAGACTTCGGGCTTGATATGACCATGTAGCATTAGAATTGCCAACACCACCATAAATAATATAGATATTTTATAAGTCACTTAAATCATTTTCTTATATTTATTTTCAAGAAAATATTAGTAATTTTATTTTTATTGTTTACGAATATTTGATATAAATTATATTTCACTAGGTTTTATTTACTTTAATGGTTGACTTAATTTTTTAATTAGATCTTTTGTCAGGCTTACTTTGTGTTATCTAATTGTGACACTTTTATAAAAACATTTTTTGTCATACAAGCCCAAGTGCTCGAGCAATTGAGATTTTATTTTATTTTGTGTGCAATCCAGCTATAAAATATGCTTGACACCTTTTTTAAAGAATGAAGAAATGCATAAAACTAAATTAGAAATATCACTGAAAAGCACATTTTGAAATTTAAGAAGACATAAAAATTACTATTCTGCTGCAATATTTCCTAAAATCAATGCTGAGAAACTTTAAAATTTATAAATTAAAGTTTTAAGTTTTTAATCAATTTTTAAGTTTAATTAATTAAAATACTGAAAGGAAAGGTAATTTTTAATAAATTGAAAAAGTGCACATTTCCTCTCTTGAAGTATTTATGATCATCGTTTCATAGTTTAAAACTCCGTTTGGCTTGTGGAGCTTCAACATACATACATGCACGATCATTTTATCTATAGTAGGTATACACTCTAGATTCAATGAAATATTATGCTATGAATCCTTTTGCCTCACCATATTGGAAATAATACTTTTTTATTATCCTATATTTCCTTCAATATTTTTGAATAAAAATGCTTCGCAAATCAGTTTATAATTAAGATAGCATAATCGGAGTTTTCTATTAACGGTTTCAAAACTTTTCTGAATCTAAATAAAGAAAAAACCTCAATTAAAATTCAGTTTAATTTCCACAATTCCTTTTCTAAAAACGGCGACACTAGAAAACTGCATTTATTGTGTGTAACTCTATTAATCTATATTTAAAACTTGCGTTTCCCACGTCAATTTGAAAGAAAAGCTTTACTACAAAATTTTTCAATCAGTTTAGCAAAATCTTTCAAATATCACGAAGTTCAAAATTGCACGACATTTTAAGACGTTAATATATATAGGATATTTAAAGATTTGCTGAAATTGCATTAGATGTTTTAGTAAATTTTTTGGGGGAGGGGGTGTCTTTTTTAATATACATTATTAGAGAATGTACATCATTGAGATAAAAGACGACGTTTCATTTTATTTGAAAGGAAATATTTTAAGTCAATTTATATTTGTTGATCTAAGAAATGAAAACAAAGAAAAGTAGTTACTTTAATAATACAAAGTAAGACTCGGTTGAGCAGGGTCTATATACTCAGAAGCTACTGCTTTCCTTTCGATGGAAACACTAACTTGGCATCATCACTACAAAGTAAAACAGGTTGCATTATTAATATTTTCATTTAAAAAATTTCTTGTTTTGGTAACTTAGAATATAAGAAAATCCAAAATTAATACGAAATAATCACAAAAATGTTTTACAGAAGCAGTTTTATTATTACAGAAATTAGGACATCTTCAGTTTAGTAATGCTAATAAAATTGCAATTTTTATCATTTGTATCAAAAATTTAATATTCTAATTTTAAAATTTTTCAAATCAAAAATTTTCTGTTAACGCTTTTTTGAACGATCCAATTCAAAGAAAAAAAAGTATGGAAAACTTACTTAAAGAATCTTCCAAGCACTCAGAATAAATAGCCTTTTTTTCAATTTTTTTTTCAGAAGTAGAATGCATTTTAAAGTAAGTCTTAATTCATTACTTCTGCTACAATGAATTTTGAGAATTACTGAAAGAAAGTAATTTATTCGAAGAGTTTTAAACTTTTTCCTATAAACAATGAAATATGTGGGATATTTCAATTTTTTTCCTGCTTCTTAATAGGAAAAGTAAATCTCTTTTCGATTCATAGGTAGGGATTTTACTTTGGAGGAATTGGGGAAGAACCGGGGTATAGGAGGATTGTTCTTACTTCTAGCAATTTAACTGTGATGTACTGTTCATTGGTAGAATAATTTATAAACGAGACTTTTTAGTAACTAAAATAAATGCAATTAAATAATGCTGACGGTGAATGTTTCATTGTTATATTATCTACAATAATCTGTGCCATACGTTGAAGCATCGATTTATCGAAATTTGCTTTTTATTCCATCTGTTACATTTAAAACAGTCTAAGTCAACTCGCTCATATTTATAAATATCCTTGACGAATTATTTGATTCTCTAAAATTGACGTTTTGATATAAGCTCATTTCAGCATCACCTCTTTCATTGTAATTTTTTTTTATTTCTTTCTAGCACACCCCTTGATGATTTTATGTTTTTATATTTACTTTAAAGTTCTACATGCAAATAAATATGACAGAAAATCTGCAATCGCAAGTCCCAAGTTATTATGAGAGAACATTATTATTTTCAAGTCATTATTTGTATTAATTATTTGAAGTCACTAACCATATTAAACCGATTAGAAACCTTCACTATCAGTATTTATCCCACTCCCTATATAAATATATATATGAAGTTTAACTTTCTAAAAGGTATAAAAAATATCCACTGATGAGAATTACATCAAATTTGGAAGGCATGCTATTGAAGAAAGTGTATGGTAGGAGAAAACATTTAATTTCAAATTTTAGCTACAGATGGCTCTATAAGAAATAGAAGATATAATTTAAAATACCTGTCAAGCGCGCCACAGTCTTTAGTGCTATATAACCGTCAGGTAGAGTCCTCATTTTTCATCTCAGGCGTTCGTCATGAGTGTCTCACAGCAGGACTGCATTTTGTTCGTAAAGCTGTATTACGAGGACGATGATTGTGTATGAAAAGCTCTGCAAAATTTCAGGACACTGAAGGGTACAATGTGCAATCTGGTAGAAGGAGAAACGAGTGCATTCGACTGTAGTTGAAAATTCGCAATGTACAGGAGTGGATTCCATCTGACCTGCCAGCAAGGGATATATTTACGTTAGAATTTCTTGCTCGAATGGAAGTGAATAATGAATGGCAGTGAAAAATTTTGTGGACAGTTGAAGCCTGTTTCCATTTGACAGCGTACGTCAATACAAAGAATTGTCGAATATCTGCAACAGAAAATCCATTGAAAACTCACCCCATACCATTTCATTCTGAAAAGGACACGGTACGGTGCTGCTTTACGGCATCATTCATCCTACAGCCATATTTTTTCGAGTAGACGGATGTTTCCTATCCTGTTACAGCTACCGTCACTGGTCATCACTATGTTTCTGTTTTGCGCAACAACGTTATCCCAGCTCTGAAACAGCGTGGATGTCCGAATGAAATCATTTTTTGCTAGATGGCACTTCTCCACACATTGTACAGCCTGTGAAGCAGCTGCTAAGGCACCATATTGGAAATGCTCAAATTATTAGCCGTCATTTCCCAACAGCCAAGCCGTTCCTATCACCTGATCTTACTCCGTTTGACTTCTGGTTGTGGGGTTATCTGAAAGATTTTGTGTTTAGTGTTCCAACTGCAAATTTAGCGGAATTAAAGACACGCATTTCGCAGCACATTCTTAACTTCACCCTGAGACACTGTGATCCATTGTAGAACATGATGTTTATCGCTTTCAACTTGTTGTACCCAACGGTGGACACCATATTAAACATGTTTTCAGCCAGACTTGCGATACTTCTTTGATGAATGGTTCTTATGCGGCCTGTCAACCCAAAACTCTTTAAAACTTTTTGCCTCTTTCGATATGATATGTACAGTCAGGCAAATAAAACTACTCAATATTTTTAATTTGTCAATGCGTTTTATTGTGTAACTTAATCCTTCGCCGTTGTTTTACGAATCATTTCTCGTTTCTCGTTGTGATTTTGTCGCTTTCAACGTCTTCTGCTACTAAAATTTGAAACTAAATTTTTCTTCTCCCAGATGTTTTTCTCCTTCTTCAATAACATGCTGTTGGTTCAAATTTGACGTCAACCTCACCAGTGCTTCTTTATTTAAATGTTCGATATATATACGAGTACAGACATTTATTAATATCTCATGGAGCTCAAGATATAATTAATAAGCATAATTATCTGGTTTTATGCAATTTTAATATTAATGAAAATTTTGTTTTCAATGGTATTAAATTTTACAAACACGATAAGGGTATTCCAATGGGTACAGCTTTCTCAAGTGCTTTAACCAACATTTTTCTACATTATTTAAGAGAAAAAATAATTAATAACTACTTAACAAACGGATAAAGTCTTATTAAGGATTTAATTTTGATTAACTTAGATAATCACAATATTGTTACTAACTGCTATCCTAAAGAATTAATTTTAACAGAAACAAATAAAAATCATCTTGAAGCTACTTATCTGGATTTGAGGATTGAAATTGCAGAGACGAATTGAAAAAAGAGACGAATTGAAAAAAGAGACGAATTCAGATTTAATATAATTAAAATCTGTAATTATCACTCCAATCTTAACTCTAAAATTTTCAAAAATTTGATTTTCTCACAATTTAATAAAATTAAAACAATTTGTAATAACCAAATTTCCTTTATAAAAGCAACAAATAGTTTTATTAAAAAAATTAAACAATAATGATTTTCCCAAAAACTACTGCAATATCATTATTTTAATAAAAAAGAAATGATGAAATATTAGTAAAATAGATGGCGCTCATAA
>JAPMOQ010031793.1:3071154-3089137 GCA_026543055.1 Argiope trifasciata
ATATTTACGATTATGCAATTAGGATTTCAATTTCATGATTATTTTAAACAAATGACATCAGTATGTGTTTTAATACAAAATTGAATTATTATATTACTAAGACAGTGCTATAAAATAATAATAATACATTTCATATTATAAAATAATACTAAGAAATTTTAAAAATTATACATTTGAATAATGATTGATAGTCAGATATAATATTGGTATAAACATGAACATTCACGATTGCCGTTAAAAAGGAATATAAACATCATTATTTTCGAAATTATTAAAAAAATATCAATATCAATATAATTCAGGATTTTAATAAAAAAAAGCTAATATTTGAAGTGCTAAGCATGCCTTTTTATAATGTTTATGGGCTTTGCCATAAGTCCTATTTCTTTAAGTTCATAATCTTGCTTTTGATACTTTCCATTTTTGAAATGCAAATAATAGTGGTGGTTTGAGAATAAAGCTAAAAATAAGTTTTATGTTTACATATGTAATGTACACATGCGGATACATTTCAAACCCAAATAATACAGAAATCGGAACTTCATCTCATTTAAATGCATCCAAGACATCTGTACCGTCCAACTCATCACAATCTATAAAAGGACCACTTATCCCAGTGAAAATTCCTTAACATACTTCACCTTTAAAAGATGTCACTCTCTCCAACAAAACACAAGGAAATAAAATAAAAAAACAACAAAAACCTGCACGAGTAAAGGAAATCAAAGCAGCTAAAAAAGTCCCTCTTGCCACTTTAAAAAAAGATCAACTTCTAAAAAATAAGCCAAAAATTAAAGATGATTTTTTGAAAAAATGGGAAAAACAGTGGACGAAAAAAATGTTGGTTCAATTATCAATATTCATCTCTCAGATGACGACATTCTGTTCTCATCTCGTGAAACTGATATTTCATTACGGTCTGCTAAAAGCTTGTAAGTTTTGGGCTTTAATTTTTTCTCCTTTTTATGGTCAATTTTGTCTCTTGGAACTGCCATAGAATTAAGATTTCAGATCTTGAGGACATCATCAATGTACACCAACCTTCCATTATTGCTCTCCAGGAAACCTATATAAAGCATAAGGCACAATTCCATTAAAGCATTATGAGCTTGTGCAAAAAAATGAGACTGACAATACAGCTTCGGGTGGGGTAGCTTTGCTGATCTCGAGCTCCTTTCCCTAATCTCCCCAAGCATTAATTACTTCTTTTTAGTCAATAGTTGTTCAGATCCATACCCACTCTTTATTTATAGTCTGTATATATCTTCCACCAAATACACCCGTTGATAAAATAATCTGAACAATCTTATTTCCCAGCTTCCAGAAACATTTATCATCCTAGGTGATATAAACGGACACCCCCCTGTTTGGGGTAATACTGATACAAATACACGAGGCAAAAAAAATTGAAAAAAATATTAAATGCTTACAGTCTTTGTCTGCTTAACAATGATGAAAATACTTATTTTCACTAGCCGACTTGAACTTTTCACTCTGTTGATCTAGCAATATGTACTCCAACCCTTCTGACTCATCTTACTCACTATGTTACCAATAATCTGCATAATAGTGATCATTTCCCATTAATTATTTATTATAACAGACAAACCGCTTCAATTCATCGTACACTGAAATATAATTGTAAAGCAGCTAATTGGTCAGAATTTCAGTAAAGGGCTAGTAAAACTAAAGAAATGATCACTAACAATAACATAGATACTGCTATCAAATTGTCATTGAAGCTTTAATTGCTGCAGCAGATAATTTAATTCTTAAAAACCCCGATACTTTTAAAAGACAAAGGAAGGTATGGCGGAATGAAGATTGTCGCGCGGCCCACAAGAGGTAAAAAAAAAAGCTTAGAAACGATTCCGAGGGGACCCAACAACTGCTAATTTGATTAGTTACAAGTAAGCGAAAGCCATCTCGAGCAAAATACAACAAAAAAGTAAACGGGGGTCACGGGAAAGATATATCAGCAGTATTAATTCCAACCTATCAAGGAAAAAAACTATGGGAGAGAGTGAAAAAAAACCCGTGGCATTTACAAATCTAATAATATAAGAATTCTATATAATAATTTTATTTCTGTTATATCTCTAAAAGACATTGCTGATTGCATTGCTTTAAAATTAGCTAAAACATCAAATAATAATAATTACTGGACCCCGTTTGCTCGCCACAAATGCACAGCTGAAAAGGACTTCATTTTCAATCATCTCCATATGCTGTTTACAATACAGATTTCACTTTTCATGAATTGAAATCACGTCTTTCGGAAACCCACAAATAATCCCCAGGCCCAGATTAATATCAGTTACCTTATGAAACAACATATGTCTGATAGACCTCAACACAATCTACTATTTCTATATAATAGAATTCGGCTTGAGCACTCTTCCCCATTATCCTTGCAGCAGGCTATTATAATACCTATTCCTAAACCTGGAAAAGAGCCATCAAACCCATTAACTACCACCCGATTGCACTTACAAGCTATCTATGTAAGATCCTGGAGAAGATGGTCAAAACGCGTTCAATATATTACTTGGAAACTAACAAATTTTTTAGTCCCTTTCGAAGCGGGTTTAGACAAAGGCGTTCAACAATCTATAACTTACTCACCTTGGAAACAGAAATTCGAAATTCTTTTATTCGCAGACAACATACTGTAGATATTTTTTCGATATAGAAAAACTTATGATCATGGTTGGGGGCGTGACATTCTTCGTGATCTCTGTGCTTACAATATCCGTGGTAATCTACCCATATTCTTTCAGAATATTTTTAAAATCCGAAAATTCAGACCAAAAATAGGAGACCAACTATCAGATTCCTTCATTCAAAAACAAGGTGTGCCTCAGGGTAGTGTAACGCTTTTTGCTTTAAAGATCAACGACATTTTACAACAACTCCCAGTCTATGTCAAAGGTTTAATTCACGTTTATGATCTTTACATATCCTGTAGAGGGGATGAGAGCGCTTTTGTGGAATGGCAACTCCAACTGGTCCTAAATAAAACCCAACAATGGTAAGCTCTTAACGTGTTCTCTTTTTCCTCAACCAAAACAAAATGTGTATACTTTTGTCGTAAACGCCGTTTCCATCTAGATCCTGAGATTAGACTTGTTAGTAAACTCATCAGAGTTGTCAGTGCAATTAAATTTTTAGGATTAATTTTAGACAAAATAATCTCACTTTCGACCAGCATTTTTTTATATTTACGAAAGAAACTACAAAAAACTTTAAATATTTTAAAAGCTCTTTCAGATATGTCCTATTAGTCCTATGAAAAATTAGACCCTATTCATAACACAGCTCTCAGCGTTTGCAGTGGCGCATTTGGTACTTCTTCTGTCTAAATTCTGTACGTTGAATGTTGTGAGCATTTTTAGTATCTCAATCAGGGACAAAAATGATAACCTTTCTTTGCTATTTTTAACTTTTATCCCTTCCTTCACATTCATTTTTTAATTACAAGCAGAGTCAATTCATTCTTCGCTTACAAAAGGCCAGGCCATCATTCATTCCTTCATTCTTTCAGAGATCAACAAACATTCTAAACAGTTTAACGTAGACAATATCCTTGTTGTACAAACGTAAAAGATTACCTCACTCCTTGGAAATCACATGAACTAAAATACTTAAATCCATTTAAAATTTCGATAAATCTAATACAGCACTTGCAAATTATCTATAACTTTTCACTCATCATCGTGAAATGTATAAACATTTCATTCCAATATTTACAGACGGTTCGAAAGGTTCTTCAAATACTTTATTTGCTTGCATTTTTAATAATGACGCCAACTCATTCCATCCCTCATGATCTATTTTTATTGTAGAAATCACTGCCATCTTTCATGAATAAACTCAAATTTCAAATGGTCCACCTAATAATTATATCATTTATTCAGACTCAAAAAGTGTCCTGGAATCGTTGACACATCTTCATCGTTTCTCTTATCCATTGACTTTTAAAATTCTTTAATTGCTTGATAGTCTTACATGTGAAGGTTATTCAATTCTATTCTGCTGGTTTCCCTCTTATGTAGGTATTCCTAGCAATGAATTGGCAGGCGAGGCTGTGAAATCGGCTACCAGTCTTTAAAATGACCCTGTTCCTTTAAACGATATCAAGAAATATTTAATGACCATTTTAAATTTGGAATTGTGATCAGAATGAGACAATAAAGAGAAAAACAAGCTTCATTATATCAAATATTCCCTCGAGTGATGGCCCATTTTAAATAGCAGAAAATTGGATGCAATTATTACACGTTTAAGAATTGATCATAATAGACTTATACATAGGCATTTGTTATTGGGGGAGCCTGCCCCACGATGCATTTTATGCTACTGCCTTTTGAAAGTTCGGCACATTCTGATAGAGTGCCCATGTTTTGATTCTAAAAAAAATCAATGAAATCCTTTATTGTTTTGTATTAAAATACATTCTAGATAAAGTGCCTCATCTTCAATTTTTTTCTTTTTAAAAAACGATTGGTTTCTTTTGCCTTATTTAGGCATTTTAACTTTTTTGTAATGCTTTAAATTTATATAACATCTTATTTAGGCATATATATTTAAAAATTTTGAATAGAATTTTGAAGCAGAGATTTTAATTAACCTTTTAAAACGTGACCAATTTATGAGCCATATGTTTACATATACCTTGTCGTTGGCACTGCGTAATAAGTGGTTTTAGCTCCAGTAAAACCCATCAATTCAACTCAACTCATATTTACATAAACATCTTATTATGATGTAACTTTAATTATTTAAAGAATGATATAAGTTTATTGCGGGTTTCTTTATATTTATAGACTGAAATCTTTTAAATAAAGTGATGCAATGAGATGCATTCTGAAAAGTAATTAAAAATAAGCTCCTTTCTAATGTGAGGACCTAAAACTTTAGCTAAATTTTGAAAAAGAGTAAATTAAATTTAGTTAGTTAAATTTTGCAAAAAAAAGTGAGTTAATGCATTATTACTATCATATTTCATTGGTCAAGGAAATTAGAAAATGACTGAATATTGATTACTAAATTCTATCCTGAAAGCAGAAACAAGTTAATGGCTAATTGTAAGGAGCTTTATAATTTTAGCTCTGTATTTTCTATTTCTATTGAAATTCGATATTGCTTAAAGTTTTAAGCATAAGATATGCAGTTAGTTAAGACATTAATAAATATTCATTAATTGAATTGATGTTAAGTAACACAGAGTTTGAATTTCAAGCTTTTATAACCAATACTTATGTTTATGTCTCTTTATCCATGCACTCCTAATTTTAGTTTGAATTTCTCATAACTGCAATCCATACGTAGAATTCTAGCTTCATTAGTTTAGAATTAAATAAATTTTCATACTCATTAAGAAATGTTACCTGAGAATAGAATTCCCAACCAAAGTCCTACAGCGAAATTAAATGAAATGTCATAATCTAATTGCCTGTGGTGTTCAAGTTTCATTTCGGATGACGCTTTTCAGACTTAACCCAACAATTGATGATATAATGCTCTAAACTTGGTTTCTCTCAACCTTCTGCCTCTGAAAATTGAATCAGGCCGGAAATTCGACTTCCCCCTATTTCCGAACTATCTCTGCATTTTGAGTGGTCTATCAATAATTAATTATATCCACACAAGGTAAACAAAGACCGCATTGTTTAATTAAAATATAGATTTCCTGTTATGTCCTTATTTTAATTTGATCCATGTAAGAGTATAGCGATTAAATATTTTGAAACTCCAGTTTCTTTTGTTTACCTCTTTTACTATAATATCCAGGTAAAAATATTACAAAGCAAATAATATTACAATGCAGTATTTGTAGAAACATATTTTCTTCAAAATATTGCCTATAACATATTAGTACTATTACTATGTAACAAATTTAAAAATCTTCAATTATTAAACAGAAAAGAATTATATTATTTTCGTTACGTTATTGAATAAATAATAAGCAAATTATTTTTGAAAATTCAAAGGCAATTATAGAAATATTGTTTAAAAATAATATTAAAATCAGAAAGGGCACAAATCTGATATTTCTGATCTGGTTGTAAATTCAAAACATAAATATATGTTTATGATTGTATCTATTTCATATTATATTCCCAATTACTTTTCTCTTTATATAATACTAACAAAACAAAGCATAACCATTATTGTATAAAAATTGCTATGATTTGACAAATTTCAGAATAATTTTCTCAGAAATACAAGAAAAAGATATTTTTAATAATATAATAAAGAAATAT
Organism: Argiope trifasciata; assembly: GCA_026543055.1. Classification (NCBI taxonomy): domain Eukaryota; kingdom Metazoa; phylum Arthropoda; class Arachnida; order Araneae; family Araneidae; genus Argiope; species Argiope trifasciata. The sequence continues at coordinate 3,077,421 of JAPMOQ010031793.1, forward strand.
CATTTTGAGCTCTGAAAGGCATTTTTTATCACTAATTCTAAAGATTTAATTTTTCTTTCAGCCTAAACAAAAAATCTTCAATCCGTTTCCCTCAAATTCCTTAATTACTTTTTTGAGCTAAACTTTCTATTTTCTCATTGGTTTGTCTATCTTCCACATATTCATTTATTTATTTTCTTCTCATTTCAAATCTTGAACATTTTTGAGTGACATGAAATTGTTGAATGCCAAAGATTCATTAAACACAAGACCTAGAAAGCCTAGAAATATAGAAATGATATATAATCTCTTCGTTGCTTAAAATAAATGCCATATCTACAATGATATCATGGTAGAAAACAAGTTAAATATTTATTATGACGCTGGATTTTTTGAAAGCTCATTTCTAGAGTTTTTAACTTTAACAGCTGAGGCAATCCTTTTCTTGTTTCTTCTGAAATCGTAGAATTTTAAATTTAATTAAAAGTATGAATACCTGTGGCTTAAAAGGAGTATAAAATATTCGTGGTGCAGATAAGGTTGAGAATTCCTTTTTATGATTATAGGGTGAAACTTAATCCATTTAAAATTAATCAATTTGGAATTTCTTGTTAATTTCATTTTAAAGTATATTTAAATTTCCCTTTTTTTTCTCTTCTCGGGAAGCCTTTCAAAAAGCTAATTAAATTTACTTGCGAGTGAAATTATTTTGCAAATATATTTATTTGGAATTTCATTTTTTATATCTGATCTATAATATCGCTACATGGCATTGATTAATGAATGACTAGCAGCAATAATCTTTCCTTTATTAAACAGTGCAATCACACACATAATTTCTTATTAAAAAAATAAAACTGATAATTATTCAAAACAAACTTTGAAAAATTATTACATAAAAGTATGATTTCAATTTTATTTATCTTATACAAACGTAGTCTTCAATCATTTGCTATAATGTTTTACAAACTTTTTGTCACTAATGCCCCTGACATGATTTAAAAAAAAAAAAAAACGTTTGGTCACTTATACCCATTCATGATTTGTAGCACAAGCCTGCCTGCAAGCACAAGGAAGCATGGATGTTGGGTAAGAATATGGCTGTTACCTAAGAGTCATCACAGGCGACAGTGCAATCGCTCTAAAATGTGGCACTCCCCGTAACGGTTATCTAATCTCAAATCATTTTCTAATCCACCAAAGAAGAGAGAACAGACTACCATACAGATAGTATCTAACTCCCAAATTTAAGGTCACTAAATTTTCAAAGTTATATGCTTAAAATAACTTCGGTAATGTTAAAAAATCTTAAATATTTAAAATAAATTTGAAAAATTACTGTTGATGATCATAATGAAATGCAGATGAATTCGATAATTGCTACTTAGTTAGCTGTTTAGGTTTGATTCTAACCAAATTTCTTAACGTTATATGAATATATTAAAATCAGTAATGTTTTCAAAATTTCTGTAGAAAGAATAAGAAAAATTTGCTGACAGGTAATTTGAATTTTATTAATTTAAAACGATTAAGCTTAGTTTTAATAATGTACTTTTCAATAGGTCTATAAATGGAGCTGCATTTATAACTTATAGACTAAAAAAATTCGAATTTCAAGCTTTCTACTTATATTTGTTGCGAATGTACATTCTTAGCTTTGTTTACATTAGTATTTATAGCGTATATTGTATTCCCTTTCATATTTACTTCTTTCTGATTTATAGACAGCAATATACAATTGGTGAATTAAGAGAAATGTATATATTGTATAGCTATGTTTGAAATATGCGATTCAGAGAAATGATCTGGAAAGTTAGTTTAAAAATGGAAATTTTGTCCGATGCAACAGAAATGGCTCCACTAATTGAAATTTCATTATCAAAAGCAATCAGGAGAATAGACTTAATCCCTATCATACATATAGGCCTATGTTATTATCAGTTATTAATAATTCAAAGTTTCATCCATAAAAAACAGCGAATTAAATGAGTAGATAATGAACTGTCTGTGATATGTCTAAACATGCAAAATGATTTTCGAGAAAATTAAAATCTTTATAGTGTATTTTTGTAGTTTTGCTTAAGTATATTTAGGTTGACAAGATACGTACGCCCACATCTATATTTCCTATAATATTAATCAGTTTTTAGTATTAATTAATTAAGTAATAATTCAATAATAATTCCTCATAATTGTGAACTAATAAATTCTGTTTTTAGCATTACTGTAATTCTTATACTATAAAATATTACATTAAATTCTACTGTTTATTTTTTATGTATATCAGAGACTAATAACTAATATTCAATTAGAAATTGCAAAATTTGGCATAAGACTATAGCTTCTGGATTAAAATACAATGAGAAAAAGGTAAATCTACAAATTACAATAGAAATCTTGAAGTAATAATAATTAAAATAAACTATCTTAGGAATATTAATTTCTGAAGAAATATCCAGAAAAAGGGCCATCCAATCGAAATTATTTTCTGAATGTATTACTTCTCAGTCTTCTGTCTAAAACTATTAAAGAACAAATAATCTTATATTCAATTCAGTACAAATACAGTTAACTATGTTTTTTTGAAATAAAAAAGAACTCAAAATGACATTTTGAAGGCAGTTACAAATTATAAGGAATAAATTTAGGAATGAAAAAAATATTCATAAAAGAGAATTTACGTAAAAAGACATACTTTTATTGATCATGTCTCCTAAAATGCAGACAGTTATTTCTTGAATACAGTTAATTACATTTCAGCTATAAGCACAGAAAAAGTAATCTAATCCAGCAGACTACGATAACGCTTCAATTACAAAGATTCGATTCACTGAAATAGAAATAATAGTAAGTCTGTACTTAAAGTAAAAAGAGTTTCGATAGAGCTATAGCAAGATCTGAAAGATTCTGGAGCTCGCGTATTATTCACAGAAGTAATTGTTTCTGTTATTATCAGTAAAATCGAGAATTTGCAAAGAAATGAATAAATAAATTTAATAAACCATCTAAATAAACGAATTGTTCAATAAAGAGTTTTATCCTTTATTTTTCAATTAGTTTATGTTTTAAAGAATGATTTTACAAATACCCATATTCATGTAGAGTAAGTAGCTAGATGGATTTGAAAGATTCTATAGATTATTAAATTGTATTTGAACTTAAAATCGAGGGATATTTGGAATTGAATTTCCTTATTAAAAGAATATTCTTCTGAATAAAGAATCTACTTTTAAAACATCATAAAAAATTTAAAGAAATAAAAAGCTGTAGAAGCAATGTACAAAATGTTATTCTGTCTTAGAATGATTTAATTTGTATTTTTTTTTAAAAAGTGATACCATTAAATAGCTATGAACTACAAAATAACTATATTCCCATTTTTAGTCAGTTTATCAATGATTGAATGCATTGATTGAAAGTTATAATTCAAAGAAGACATGGATGTTTGAATCATGTCTTAAATTTAATAAAATCTAGCTTTATTTTATAAAAGACATATACAGCCTTTTGGAAATTACCTGTACTTACTTTTGTGTTTCAAAATTTTGCAACAAAGCAAAGTTAATCAAAAAATAAATAAGTATAATTTATATAACTTAGAATAATTTTATATAATTTATACTTACTATTAAAATATTGCTAATATTATTCAATGAAAATTATGGTGGAAGAATTTTGAAAGATGGAAACCATTTAAATTAATGTTTGTAGATTTTAAGATTATATGAATTTGCAGATTTGTTGTCTTTCTTGAAATAAATATATAATTACATAAAATAAGTACAGATCTAACATGCTGAAAAAATGGTTTCAATAGCTTATTTAGATTTCAAAAAATAAAGGTTAGGCTTATTATTAAACAGCTTAAATTTGTTAATAAAACTCAGCTAAAATCCAATTAAATACTCTCTAAATCTAAGAAATAAGTTGTGTTTCAATTTTGAAATACTTATACAAGAATTTCACATTTTTATTTAAAATTATCTGTTAATGATTCATGATGAAAAGATTTTCTTCCCTGTAGTAAACTTCGAAAAAGGATACGTGATAAAAATATGAGAAACAATAAATTAACAGTCAGCTATGACACTTTTTCATCTTTATATTATACTTTAAACTGAATTAGTGTCACAACATTCTACCACTTTCTTAGAGATTCACTTGCACTTAAAGATTTCTTACTTAATTCAATTAGGTTCTACAGCTCATATAATTCTTTTTATGTTAATACATTGCAAAATTAGAAAATTGCCTTTTCAAGACGTCACCTAGAAGAAAAAAAAACTCTAATTCTCACTTCTAAATAATCTAATTTTTATAATGTGAGAACATGACGTTGCTTTCGCTTGACGTTTCGGGGGCCAAAAAATGTGAAGGTAATAGATTGTTGAAGCCTTAAAATGTGAATGCAACAAATAGTTGAAGCCTTAAAATGTGAATGCAACAAATAGTTGAAGCTTTAAAATGCATAGGCAATAAATTGGTATTTTTTTATTTATATTTTTTAATTTGGGGTTGGCTTCCACCGTATATCTTTCGAATTATCTACCATCTACTGTTGTAGTATTTACCTTGGAAATCGGAATGTTATTGCCTGACTCAGCAACGTTTTTTTTTTAAAAAAATAAACCAAATAAGTTAAGTACTGTTTGTTTATTGGACAAAGATTGTTGGTTAAGAGATAATTTCAACTAAATAAAATAGGGTTATTTAAAAATAAGGCAAATGGTTGTATCACAAATGTTTTACATTTATGGATATATTGCCAGCTGCAGTTATAACTTGATTTTCAAATTATACATTCTCTGAATTCTTACACATTCTTAATTAATTTAAGTCATTTACCAGTTTAAACTGATTTGAAACAATAACGAGACTATGAGATCACGCACGCATCGATACTTAGAAAAACGCTGGTTTTTCCCCATGTCAGAATCGGACCATGACCATGTTTTCCATGGAAATCAGATAGGGACATGGAAATTAGAGCCTCTTTTCCATGTCTCGAGCTAAAAAACTGTGATTAAAAGCAAGAAATGATAGAAAAGTTTCGTGATTATTACAAATTAATAATTTAATGAATTAAGACAAATAATAATTTAAAAATAATAATGTTCTCACATAACTTAAATTTGAGAAGGCAGATTCCATTATTATTTTTCTAAATTTCTCTTTTTATGAAAAACTATTTTTGCCCCTCTTAATTTCAATATACCTAATACCCAAAATTTGATCTAATTTCATTTTTCATTAATATTCTAAATATATATTATTAAATGCAAAAAAAATAATGTTGAATGATTTTTGAATTGAATAATTTAAAATTATATTATTCTTATTAGAGTTTTCTCTCTTATTTTTTAATTTGTAATTTTTCATTCATTGGAATACTATGCAGATTTCGTTCAGAAGGTCTCCTTTAGTTCAGAGTGTAAAAAAAAAAGTGAATTTGACACTGAAACTTATTTTTATTCAATAGCTTAGGCTCATTTTATTCATTTATTAAATAACCATTTTGGGATATTCCGTTGTCTCATTTATTAGAATGTTCATGTGAGTAATCCATCTACTAACTTAATGTTTTTTTTTTGTTTTTTTTTTTATCGATTTTTGTAAAGAGAGTCATTAACAGCATTCACAGTGGAAAATCAAAACTGTGTGCAGATTTAGCTAAGATATCTCAGCCAAGCTGCGTTGTCATAGAATATGGTTTTATCTTAGTAGAAAAACACTGTTTGCTTGATAATACTTGGTATTTCTGATAAATGGCTTACTTCAAAATTTTTATCTGGCAATTATATTTTTTCAAATTAACTGCTTGAATTGGCATTACCAGTGAGTATAATACAATATTTTTCGAAGCTCTCAAACGATAGACCATAACTTTCTGAGAATGGATATAGGCTTATGAGATAATTAATGGGTACTCAATCCAGTTACTCCACCATTGCATGGCATCGTCATAAGTTATTCACTTCTAACTGTCAGGTTTCATCCATTTAAAAATTACTCATTTTCAGATTTGACAAATAAATTTTTCCCATAAATGCTGTAAATTTAAATTTTTATCTTAAAGAATCCAACTACGTTAAAAACACTGGTTATCAACCAGTGTTTTAACGTTATCAAAGGAAGGCCTAACCCATCATCCAGAGTCACGCATTTTATCAGCTTAAATCTATCTTCAATTTTCTAAAAAACTTTATGTTCATAATAATTCTCCACCGTTAGCATCATATCTCAAATCTACTAGAGACATTTACATAGAAATATATATATAAGATTTTGATTCATATCCTTCAACATTGCATTCTTTAACTTGTGTACAAAAAAATAGGATTGCTGCATTACAATTATGTGTAAAATGTTAAACGTTTTAGTTAAATTTCATTTAAATTTACTACACATTTTCCCATTTCTCAAAGTATATAATATTTTTAATTAATTTTTTTGTATTTACAGAATTTTTAAAAACCGAAGTTTTAAATAGTATTTTTAAAATGCAGTTTAAAAAAAATATTCCTTCGAAAGTAGTCGGGTACCTTAATTCTGGATTGCATATATTAAAGCGATTATCGAACACAACACATCGAGGGCTTACCTATTTCACTAGAATTAAAAGGTCATTTATTTACCATTAGCTCTTCAATTTTTTACCCATTACGAATTGTCTATTAAAAAGACGGAAATCATTGAAAGAGAAATTTGACTTGTTTGAATTTCAGAAATAATTTGATAGGGGTATGCTCACCTGCATTTGTCTACTATACTGTTTGTCTTTATTAAATTTTGAAAGCGTTCTTGTCTTTGCAGTGCTAAATGCCGAAAACACACTTAATGCATTACTGACCTTAAGCACTAAATGTAATGAATTAATCCAATGTTAATGATAATAGAGAAATATATTGTGGAACGTTTCATTTTTCAGGAAACAAATAGTTAGTTATGATGTAATTAGAATAATTTAAGATCCGTATTAATTTTATGTTTTTTGCAGCTTTTTTGAACTCATTATTTTCTATTTTATTATCTTCGATCACTTCGATACTTCGAATTCTTGTTTCTCTGGAGTTTATTAATCAAGGCAGAATTTGATGATTCGACTGTAGGATTCATTTCTTAAATGTTTCACAACATTACGTCATCAGAAAAAGGCCGATAAGTTTATCATTCCTAGACAACTTTAAAGTTAATAGATTGTTTTATGAGTGAACATTCCTTCATATATATATATATATATATCGCTATTTGGAGAAAATTATGTCACTTTGTTCTTTTTTTTATCATTCTGTGACCCTTGTATAAAGTATGCTTCAAGGTATGAATTAAACATATATTAATATATGAAAGGCTTCTTCTTTTAAATTATGTTTAAATAGATGTTGATATAGATATCAAAATTATTATAATAAATAATAAAATTCAATTTTAGCTTATTTTTATGTCAAGAATGAATGGGTTAAAGAATGATTTGAATAAATGACATTTCCTTATGAAAAATTTACTTGCTTTAATTTCTCCCAATTTTCTGAGTTCACCTATATATTAATAAATGTATGTATTAGGAAGATATGATGCAAGAGATGAAATACATTTAAGTGCATTTAATGCTCATTATGCAGCATTGAAATATTTATGCAAACTACTGTTCACAAAAGTTTTAATCTATTTTTTAGAATGTTTGTAATACGCAAACAGATTTGAATAAATTTTTTAAATAATTCTTTCCTAGGATTAAATATTTTTCCAGCTTTCAAATGATTCCTAAGGATTACAAATTTATTTTTTCACTTTACATTTAGCAATATGTAAAGAAAAATCAATATTTTTCATATTGTGATACATGCAAAAATAATAATCAAAAATAAAAATGTCGGATTTAGTCAGGCGCCAGAGTTATAAAAAAAAAGATTCCAAGTATACATTTAGAGCCGTAAAATATCAATGTAAATAAAGAGAAGCCAGACGACAAAAACTAAAAAGAGCGCTCTTATCTATTTATCGCAATGACTACGTCACTTTGGGCTGCTGCTGTAACTTGCATCTGTGGCATGCTTACGACATAAGCAATTGAGATAAGGTTTAGCCTGTCTGATACACATGAAGATTTTGAGCTCTCTTGATATAAAATGCAAAATAGACTTCATTCGATCTTATTTACTTTTATTCGGTATTTCAGTGGGGAAAGAGACATTAGGCAGAAAAAATTATTAAAATTGAAAAGTTTCTGTAAAAAAATAATAATTTCCATATTTTCCCTCCTTCCTTTTTGTATTATATTTGTGTTTTCATGCATTTTGACAATCTTTTTTCTTCTTGATAATCTTGTTACAGCGAACAATATGCATAAGAGTTTTTCCTTTTTTACAACATTTTTCATTTTGTAATTCACATTTACATTTTCATTACACACCGGGAGTCTTTAATAAGCTCTTTAGTATTTTTTAGCTTCAAATTTTCACACTTTATAACATTATAGAATCATTAAGCCTTTCGGCTCATTGTATTAAGTATTCGACTATTTATGTATGTATTGTGTGTATCTATACATGCGTCAGTTAAATCAAATTTCAGCTTTAAATTGAGGCTGAATTTATTAAGCTACAATTAATGCCAAAATTTTATTATTCAGGAATCAAATGTATTTTTTGGAAATAAGAATACTGAAAACAAAATCGTTCGACATTGAAGTTTTATAAGAATTATTTGAATTTTCATATATATGCTTTAAACCATTTCATGTTCACTTTGAAGTACCATGCAATTAATTATATTTATGCATAGTTATAAGTCAAAATTTTAATTTATTCTAAAAATAGGCTCTATAAAGAAAAAAATAAGATAGAAAGAAATTAAAGCGACTGCTCATCGAATAATTGATTTAGCAGGTTTGAGATAGTAATTGAATAATGATGAATAGAATTGGATATGCTACGTTACATACTGGTTGATTATATGTCAAAACATTTCCTCCAGTTTGCTGGAATACAAATCTCAAGAATCTAGATCACCTAACAATTTCTCCTAAAACAAGTCGTGGGAGGACTTTCCGAGAACGCTATGTAAAAATCCGCTAATCAGTTGCGCTGAAGAATTATACCAACTGTAACTTTAAAACAGAATCAAACAAAGAAGAATACTTTTGCTTTCAAATGCAGTAACCTATAAAATATGTTCACTAAAAAGTATGGTACAATAATATTTATTATTTTTATACACGTTTTGGATTTATTTACCTGATTAACATAGGGATATCGTCATCTTATAAGCGCCCGATTTTTAGAAATATATTTGATTATAAGCCAAAACAGTTATTAATCTTAGTAAATGATTAAAAATGAAAAAAAAAACTTGCTCAAGCATTTTATAATCTAAAATATTTTTATTTGAGTAAAGAAACTTTAATTCGAAATTTAATTACGAAATTCGATTGAAAAAAAATATTATAACTTTGATAGGCGATTGAACTTCAGGAAGAATATTATAAAAATATGAGCAAGTACTTTAGAAGGAAGACTCTGCTGTTTTCGACACATCCAATTTCTTTTTCGGATGGCTTAGAATGCAACATCCATTTATTTTTGCCTGTTTTTGCAAGCTTGGATTTCAGATGGATTTGCACTTAATCTGAAATTCAATTTTTCTATTCGCTTGAATCTGACAATATATCCATCATTCTTTTCACGGTGAATAAAACACATAGGGTTTCTTTTTATTATCTTTTCATTGCCCAAAAATTTATTCAAATAGAGTTTCGGAAATGATCTAAATTTAAAATTGATGACCATATATTTCTATTCGTTCTAGTTGACAACCTAGAAAATTCAACTTGTCAGTAGAATAATTTGATTAGACAGAACTTGCATCAGGCTTACTGAAGAATTTCAAGTAGAATCTCATGTTTTTAGACTTCCTTTTTGATGGATTTCTTTGCCAATTCATTTTTTCAAAGAGATAGGATTAAATATTTCAATAAAGTATTTATTAATCACTTTTTTATTTTTTACGTAATATAATATATGTTCCTTAATTAACTGAATTGATTTATATAATATTCAGTTTCTTTTGTTTCTGAAGGTGTTTTCTTTCTAATATAAAAAAAAAAAAATGTAGAGATACATAAGGAAGTTTTAGAAACAAAAGTTGAAAGCAACTTCTAAATTATGTATTTTTGTATATTGTGATCCATTTTTTCCAATATTTTGCTTCCTTTATCACTGATAAGCAAAATTGAGCCATAAAATGTCAAATCCCAGTGAAAAATAGGGGCCGCGGTGGCCCGGGGGTAAAGTCTCGGCTTCGGAACCGGAGGCTTTCAGGTTCGAGACTCGATTCCACCGAAGAACCGTCGTGTGAGGAGGTCTGTTGCACGTTAAATCTGTCAGGCCAAATGTCCTCCCGCTGGTGTGGCGTGGTGTGGAGAGTGGAGCATCAGTTTAGGTTTCGTCATCTGATCGTGGTTCAAAATCACGAGATCCGTCCCAAAATAGCCCTTGTATTGCTTTAAACGGGACGTTAATATAACTGAACTAAACCCAGTGAAAATTAATAAATTTGATTTTTTTTATTCATATCTGAATTTATTTAATAAATTTTTAATAGTATTAATTTAGAAATGAAGTTTATAATGTTTGCTCAAAATCCTTTTTATACAGAAATTCTGTATCATTTTTTTTGCACTTCTATATTTTATATGCAAATTGTTGTATCAAAATATCGGCAGTTTTATTTATATTATTTTTAAATCAATTCAGTTAACCTGTGGTCATTTTATATTGTTATTGCAATCGATGTTTATATTGTTTTTGCTTCTTTTTAAGTGAAAAATGTTTAAAGTAATTGTAGTTATTAATCCTAAGCCATTTGTAATATAATTTGGAATGTTACGCTTTTGAAAATTTGCATTTGACTATAATGCATGTAGCAAATACGCGCAACGTTTCATATTGGTATGACCCGCTGGAAAGTTGAACAATTTACATGCTTAAATAAATCATTTATCTACAAATTCGTTTATAGATAATAATTACATCTTGCTTTAAGGCTGCCTTTTTTATTTAGACGTTGAATACTTTTATTATACACATTGCATGATAGTTATTCAAAATCCTTTAAAATTTCTTAAAGAATCAAATTTATTTTTCTGATTAACACTAAAATGTAGTAATGTTAATCATATTAACTTCAAAACAATACATTTTAAAGGTTTTCAAAACTTGTTAATTGCGAAGAAAATATTGTGCAATTATTAAATCTCACACCGTCAAGCATTTGTCTAATTGTTTCAGCTTTTGAAATGCTAATTCTTCAAAATTATAAATTCGGTGGAAAAATCAAAAATTAAATTAATTGACTATATTAAAGGAATTTAACAATATTTTTCGTCTCACAACGCACTCATTAAAAATCATTTCTATTTTTAAAACTGCTAGATATTCAATTCTTAATATAATAAGTAATTTAATGGCATTAATTCTTTTTAAATCCTTCTTTTTATTTCACATTTTAGCAGCAATCACATTCCATTGGGGATTACTCTCATTTTACAAACTGAGCCAATTATTTTCCTCACATACTTATAATCATTTATAAATTAATAATTATGCTAATACATTTTTATTCAGTTAACCGCAAATGATAGAATTAAGCAATTAACATGGGTAATTTTGAAAAATTTGCTTTTTATATCTTTTTAACCTTTAGAGTTAAAAATATATATATATATATGCATATATATA
>JAPMOQ010031793.1:3099137-3131248 GCA_026543055.1 Argiope trifasciata
TTAATTTCTAAATTCTAAATTCTAGTTCTTAAATTCTATCTGTAGTATTTGTTGCAACTATATCATGCTAATAAATTATTTTAGTCGCGGAATTATTAATCATTTAAAGTCCATTTAATTGTTTAAGCACTTCAAAGCAGTATATTTTATACACTTTTCATCTAATTTTTAAATTATTAGATTAAAGATGAACTATTAATCATTAATCGCACTTAATAATTTATATTTTAAGAAATTAAAAAAAGTTTTAAATTAAAATTCTTTGTTATTATAAAAAAGAGTTTCTTTGCATTCCCCAAATTGTAGAAACTTTTTAGAAGCTCCTAATATTTGCACATATAATTAATTTCACATAAATAAATGTGATAAAGCTAAAAAATTATTTAAAAAATGTTTCGGATTTTTATATTTATCTATAAATGTAACAAATTTCTTAACATATCTATCATTAACTGATGAATGCAATAATCTAAATCTTTTTTTTTTTTTGTGAATTCAATAGGACCTTGCAGATTTTTGCCGCCTCAACCAGGCACAATTTCCAGTTTTTTCTATACCCCTCAGTTCTTTATAATCATAACACTCAAATCTCTTTCAAGCCTTCTAGTTTGAGGTCTTCTTTTGCTCCAAGATCACAGAGTACTTTTATAGGAGAACATTTTGATTGCGCTGTTTTCAGGACTTCCTCAGATATGGCAGAGCCATCTTAATCTATTGGTCAGGATAGCTAGTGTTATCTGTGGTTGCCTATAGAGTTTGTATAATTCAAAACTGAATCAAGCTCGCCAACATTCTTTTTCTAGTACTGGAACAAAGAAAGCTATAAGGATGTTTCTCTCGAACATGTTCAGAGAACCCTGAGTGTCCAAGTTTCACTTGCCTAGAGCTGAGCAGGCATTATAGGAATCTTAAAAATTCTCAGTTAAGTTTTTAATTAATTAAATTGAATCTTAGCTGTTTTTTTCAGGTCAAAGAAATATTTATTAGTCATTCTGGTTATCCTATCAATTTCTGCTCTCAATTAATTATTGTCATTAATCTTTGGGTCAGGGCATTTGAAATGATTGTGATTTTAATCATCTGAACAAAGTGCTAAAATTGAAGGAGGAATTTCTCATCATCTTGTTGTATTTCAATAAATATATTTTTAATAAATTTGTTTCCAACATTTTAACTGTTTGCTTAACTTTTTTAAGAATTAGACAAATTTAAAGTGTATGTCAGATAATTTTAGCTAAAAAAATAGTTTTATGTTTTATTTTAGTCAAAACTGTCCTTTTTCAAAACTATTGATGGCACTGGAACAATATTATTTGTAATATATGAGGCGCAATCAATCATTAAATCGTTTTAATTAGTAGCATTTTGTTACGAAGTTCAGTGTACTTGTCTGAACATTATTCAAGGCATCCAATTACTTTTGATCCAGAACTCAACTTTATTCTTAAGATAGTTCAAAACAAGTATTGGTTATTGTGAAGACGAAAATAATTAATCGTCAAAGCGACATTTATCAAAGATAATCTCTAAAATGTTGGCTTTAGCTGAAATAGTACCTTCAGGATATATTTTTAACACATTCACTGCCACTACCCTCTCCTGATATCTAATTAGATGACCTGTTCTTTGCAATTTTTTAACTGTAATAAAGAAGGAGTCATCTAATAACATAGATGGTTTGGTCCTAGAAAAGAACATAATCTACGAGTTATCTCGTAGTTGACAGTCATCGGTTTAAGGAAATGGCAACTTTTTTTGAGTAAAAACAATGACTTAAAATTTTTAGAAAGCTTTTGAAATAGTGGAGTTACAATCACTTTCTTGTGATTTAGGAGAAGTACTGTTTAAAAAGTATGGTCTTATTTTTTCATTCCGAATGATATGTTCAAAATTCAAAGTATTCCCTATATAATTAGATTTCTATTCTTCTTGACCTTTAGAATGGATACTGGGTCAAATATGTGATCAATTTCCTTCTTTCCTACTCAATTTTCACTAAATAATTACATAACCATTTTTTATGAAGTAGTTGATCACATTATCCTCTTTGCCGGTGTCTAGTCCTTGAATACTATCATAGCACTTCAAAAATTTTAACCTTCGCTAGAATGCCATCGGTCTGAAAAGTACATTTAGTAATTCATCATCAGCCAAAAGAATCTTAAATATGATTTGGTTCTTAATTGATAATAAAAACTTATTACAATTAGAAGGTTCATATTTAGTTATTTTTATTCCTACATAGCACTTTTGATAACTTTTAACCTTCGCTAGAATGACTTTGGCATAAAAGAGACATTAGCAATCCATCACGAAGAAAAAAAGTTAAAAATACGATTTAATTCTTAATTGATATGGATAATTATCAAATATGGAGCTTGCTTGATATATGTTATGCTCATACAAATTATGTAAAATATGATTAAAAACAAAATTGAAATTGTATGGTATTTTAATGAAGTATAAACAATTATTTGCTTTGTGTAAGTACATATTTTAAATTAAATTCTGCATTTCTACTTATTCAACTTGAATATATAATCTAGGCTGAGAAACCCAAATTTAAAAACATATATATGTCCATAGCTATGGTAATAAAACACCTTTTTTATCATTTTCTTTTATATCTAAGCATTCCATGTAAACAAAGTATGTTTTTCACTTACAAGTGAAACAGATAGAAAATGTTTTACTCTTCTCACTTTAAAAGCCCATCAAAAGAAAGAAAAGAGACAGCATGCCGTTCAGCTTCTTCAACTTGTCAACAAGTTTGTCATGTCCCAACCTCAACTACAACAACAGCAAAAATGGGGAACTAAACATCAAAACTTAAGATAAAACAAATCTCTTGTACTCAGCAAAAGCGAAAGTTTTTTCATTCTATTTTTTCACTCCGTTCTTACTTTAACTTTCCTGTTTTCGAACTTAATTTGGTAAGAGATGTTCTGACAGAATCTAACATAAGCAATGAAAGAAACAAAGAACTTTTTTTTGAACTCAGATCTAACATAAAAAAAGCATGGTTCTTAAAATAAGCTTACATACGTGAAACCCACAAAGAAATAAAATTTTGAAAAATAAGTTCAGATTCTATGGAAACTCCCCTGTCTTCCCAGGAATAAACTTATTTAAATTTGCCATTGAAAGAGGTACCATACTAAAAAATAAGTTGTTTTACTTAAGGCAAATTTCCTGCTCTAAGGATACAATATTTTTTAAATATTTAAAATGTTTTGATTCCATTAAAATTTTAATGTACGCATTTTAATTATCAGGGATAAAAGCTTTGAAAAACAAAATTACTATAAGGATTATTATAATATGACCCTCACACACACATATATATATACACAGCATGATCAGCGAATAAGCACTGATTTGAAAATTAAATATCTCTACAACAAAGATCGTTAGAATTATGTGGTAACATGTACGTTTATTAGCAAAACTGTAACAATGCTGTCCGAAAGTTTAGAAAATTTAGTTATGAAAATAGTTAACAGATGGAGCTCTAATCACAATGCCCATAGACGTTTTCAGTGCGAAGTCATGAATGACTCCAAACAAACGGTTGCTATGTTTGTTTTACATATATAACCCCTTAAAAATAACTTATCATGCTTTTTAAGACTTTAGATGCCGTAATAATATTTTATACGACTTTTTTACACTTATAATATTATTTTATATATATATATATATATATATATATATATATATATATATGATATTATTTTACACTTTTACACTTAGGAAAGTTAAGCATAGCAACCGTTAGTTTGGAGTGAATCACTAGGAAAAACGTCACTACCGTTGTCACCACTGAAAGTGTCTTTGCTTTGAAGTCTAAAGTGATCAGTACGACTGTTGGATAGTGAGAAGAGGCTAGAGTAGAAAGTGAAATAATGTATCCCATTGACCAACGTGTCTTTTTGGAACTCGAATTTCACCGATTAGAACATAGTCCTACGGCAACACGTCGCAGTTTTCAACCGATTCAATATTCCAGTTGGACCTGATGCGAAAACCATTCCCATGATCTTCGCGAAATTCGAACGGACTGGTAGTGTGGTTGATGATCGAAAGGGAAATGTTGGGCCTAGGCAATCTGTAGTCATTCCTGAATATACAGCCAATATTTCTGGAGTTGTTCAGCAAAATCCTAGGAAAAGCATCCGACGAATTGCATCAGAAACAGGCTTGAAGAATACGAGCACAAATATTTAAAAATTTAATAAAATTATTAGAAAATAGCCAATATAACAAAATATTAAACATTATTAAATAGCCTACGGCTGTATTATATATTATAAAATAAAATATAAAACATTAAAAAATAGCCTACGGCTGTTTCCATACAAAATCAAAAGTCACCAGCCCATAACAATTAAAGCTGTGCAACAAACATTGACTTTGCGAATCAGATTCTAACAATGGTCGTCAACGACGAATTTGATGTGAGCTGCATCTGATTCACAGATGAGAAAAATTTTCATTTGAATGGAATCGTTAATAAACAAAACTCTAGATTTTGGCCTTCCGAAAATACTTTATTTATGTGAAGAGAAAACACTGCATTCGTCTAAAGTTACTGCATAGGCTGAGATATGCGCTAGAGGCATTATCGTCTCCTTTTTCGTGCGAGAAACGATAACTACTGAACGTTACGTTGCATTTTTGGAACAATTTGTCAGCACTCAACTAGCGTTGCAGGATCGACCAGGTATCGACTGGTTCATGCAAGATAAGGCTCGACCGCATCGAACAGATAGTTTCGCGCTCTTCATTTCGGTCAAAGTGTTTCGCTTTCTTCGTGCATACTTTGGGAATAGAGTAATTGCATTAGATTATCCGCAATTTACTGACACAGAAATAGCTTGTCCTCCATATTCTCCCTAACTGACTCCTTGTGACTTCGTTCTGTTTGGTACATTGAAAGACACAGTCTATAGAAACAATCCCGCCACTCTAGTTGAGCTTTAATCGTTGATTTTTGTTGCATGTGATTTCGTTTCCGTTGAGACATTGCAATACGTGATGTCAAATTTCATAGTTTGATTACGCCACCTCATTGTTTCAAACGGTGAACCTTTTGAAACAATTGCATTTTAATTGCAAAGACCGCATCACTTTATTGCTTTCTGTAAGACTCCGTTCAGAGAAAGAGTTTTCAGCTCAGAGCTCCATCTGTTAACCGTTTTTGTAATTAAATTTACTAACTTTTATACACTATTTTTACAGTTTTGCTAATAAACGTACAGTTTACCGCATAATTTTATCGATCTTTTTTGAAAATATATTTAAATTTTGAAATCAGGGCATATTTGCTGATTACCTTGTATTATCTAATGTATAAAAAAATCTGGATTTATTTACCGCATCTATTAGCCATGTGGTAACCGCCAAATAATTCTTCAAAGAGATTCAGTAAAGATGCTAAATTCATGCTAGACGTTAATATTTCGTAGCTATTGTACGTTAATGCAATGTAAGTCTTTCTCTGAGGTAATGGTTTTATTTAAGAGTGTGAGAGAAAGTTATAGGTAACCAATCCTATAGGTTTGAAATTTTAACTAAACATTTATTAAAATGTTAGCGGATTTTGCAGAAATTCCCGAAAATATTATAGTTCAAATAATTTTGCACCATCTCAGTTTTCAAATCATTATCTTTTCAACTATATTAGATATTTCATGGGATAAATATATTTTTATGTTTAATCAATTTTAAAAGAAAATATTTTAATCACACTTTTTAACATTAAACTTGAATATTAAACGAATCACAAGATACAATAATTAGTTTCTTTTATAATTAGTCTAAAAGAACATCGAGTTTTACAATTCTAAAAGAATGCACATATCTAATGTATAAAAATGAATATTTGTTTGTAGAATAAAATAATAAAAAGATAATAAATTCTATTTATGCTTCTGTTTTATATGTCCTTCAATTTCAATGAATGTATTCACTGCGGACAGGAAAGTAAATATCTTTCTTTCTATCCGGTTTTATTAAACTAGATAACTATATCAAATTCAAACGATATTTCTTAAATTATTTTTTCTGCGGCAGCAACGCTCTGGCTACCAGTTTGTAATAAATAAAATATAAAAATATAGTTTCCAGTTTTCTTTTAAAATTCCCTTTTAGATATACCTGAAGCATAAAACCTTTAATAAAATTGCATTGCTCTTCATTATCTTAAAGCAACAATACTTGCATTGAAATTGTTATTTATTGGTTATCAATAATTTTAAAGTTATTAAAATTGAATTTGCGACCACCTTGCAAAGAATTTAATACAGAAACGCATTACTTGCGCATCAGAGTTTAGAGACCTTTGAAAGAAATTTCCAAAGTTCTGATCATCTTGGAGCAGAAACTGTAAAATTGAAGTTGTTCCCTTAAAAATTCTGTTTATTATAATATAAATTTCAAAGTCCATGAGCCTCGATTGTCCCATGCATACTCACCAGGGCTATAAAAGTCAGATTTTAATTCAAAATTTTTCAAAGTTAAATTGCCCTTTCTTTCCCCTTTTTGATCATTGAAAGATGGACTCTTGAGTTTCAGCCCTTTCTAGTTATTTACTTCGAGGTTTTAACCATCTGATTCTTGTGATCATTTTCGTTCAAGTACTTCAGGATACTAGCATTCTCGGGTTTATCTTTCAAAGGTAAGAACTTCCACCCTCCCCCACCTTAAAACCAGCATCTGTTACTAAGCGGGGATATTCAATGGGAATCCTCACTTAATGGCTAACTTTTAAGAAAATGTGTGAACGGACTTTCTGGGCGTATTGTTCAAAAGACTCTTATAAAGAAAATTTATTTTTTACATGTAATTTAAAGCATATCCATCTTTAACTTGTTATAGGTATTTTTTTAATTTATCAAAACAATAAGTGATCATTTTTATAGCCTAAAAACAGATTCTTACATCAATTTATTTTGCATTTTTATTGAGAAATATTCATTACCAAACGATAGGAATAAACATCGTTTATATTAAATAGAAAAAGAACTACAATTTATATGAAGAATATTTTTAATTATATACTAAAAAATACTAAATATCAAGATTTAAATATAATTAAAGAATCTGTGTATATATTCCATTATTTTAATAAATTTAACATTTTTATTTATTTATAAATCTTTTATTTACAGTTTACAGTCTTATTTATTTATCTCTTATTTTAAATACCAAGTTTTAAATATAATTAAAGAATCAATATACATATTCCATGATTTGATTAAAAATTAACTTTTTTATTTACCAATCTCTTATTTACAGTTTACAGTCTTATTTATTTATCTCTTATTTTAAATATTAAGCTTTAGATATAATTAAAGAATCTATGTATACATTCCATTTTTTTTAATAAATGATAACATTTTTATTTATTTATCAATCTCTTATTTACAGGTGGTTCCATTCTCTATTGTTAGCATGATCATCACATTCCACACAATGGAGATGAACATAAAATACAGAAACATCAATCACCGATATTTATAGGTATATGAAAATCAGAAATATCTTGAAAAAGATGTTGAATTTGTGATCTGCAAACTAAAAATCATTTACATTTTTATTGGACAGATGTGTTGGAATGTAAAATGTATTTAAATGTTGATTTTGAAATGATGAAATATCACGACATTTCAAAAACTTTACGCCTAGGAGGTTTAGGCTTCTTGATTATTTGTAAAATTGGTACATAATTACAGAAAATAATTTTCTCATGCTTCTCTAAAAACACCAAATTATACATTAATATTTTCTTCTGTTTTCATCGTTAGATGGCAGACAGAGATACTGTCTAGAGGCAGGAAAATTAAGAATAATACCAGTTATCGAAGGTTACTAACAATCATTTGTATAGTAGCTAAATACATATTTTCAGATATGATTTAGCATAAAAAAAGATTTAATCACCGAACATTACATTTTATGTTTAAAGTGTAATGTCCGTATTAGGTTTAAAATGTAACCTATGTTACATTTTATATTTCTGATATAATTCACTATTTTTATCTTCTGAATTTAATTTGGTATTTACAAGTATAAATATATTGCTTTAAATGCTTTTATCTTAAAGGCTTGTTAATAAGTTTAATGTGGATGTCTTAAAATATTTATGAAAGTGTCAATATGCATTTACTAATCATTTTAGCAATGGTTTTATTTTTTTTATAATTAGAATGTTGATTACAGCCATAATGTCTTCTATTTTACAGACATATTCATAGTGGGCAATAAGAAAATTAGGTAACATAAAAAGTGTATCATAAATTATTTCAGAATATTTATTAGAATTTAAAGAATTAAGGGCCAGTCAGTAACATTCACATTGGAAAATGATTTTTTAAAAGCCTAAACATAGCCATTAAATATTTCAAGAGATTAGATTATGTTCCATTAAATAAAGCAATGCAAGATAATCTAATATTTTTAGGACTATTTATTTTCTTTTTCTTATAATTTGAGAGAGATGAAAAAACACCTTTCTTGAATGCGATAAGGCATTTGAATAGGTTATATTCTAACATACAAATATAGGAATTATTTTTTTAGAAATAACAAGACCTTTTCAAGCTGTTTAAATTAAAAAAAATAAGGCCCATTAAACTTTTTCATACGTGTAAGAGAGTTTATTTATAATTAATCAAACTTATATATCATAATCAATTCTTAATGTAAATTCAATACCCACTTCCAACCTCTTAATTACATAAAGCAAAATTTTACAAAAATTCAAAATATATATATATTTGCAATTTAATTTTTTCAAACAAGATTCAGCACTTAAATTAATGTTATATTTATAGTTTACTTAATTTTTATTATATTTAGAATTTACTTATAATTCACTCATAAGAGTTTTTTACTCTTAATAATAATGCAATAATTATTTCCAATCATAAGGATGTAATCTATCTAATACACTTCGAAAAAGAAATGGAAATTCCTAACTCTGCATGTACACGTTCTTCTCAACGATAAATTAAATTGCAACATCTCCATACTGACCACGGAAAAGACTTGTGAACAAAGTGCAGAAGAATTCCAAAAGGATTTTTTAAAAAAAGCAGATGGAGTGAGAAAAAGTGTATTAGAGCCAAACTAGCACTGCATTACAAATGATTATTTTATCTGGACTCTTTCCAATCTTAATTTTACAAGGAACGCATAAAAGTGAATGAATAGGAATTCCCAGAAACTGAATCAGAGGTTTCAGGGGGAAAGTCTAAATCCCTTTCAACAACTAATAAAAAAAAATTCTTAGATTAGTTGAAGAATCTAATTTCAGAATTGGTTTCTTTCTTCAAGATGGATGCATTTTGAAATTTACTTCTGAATGGAATACTGAAATTCTTTGATTAAGGTAATTCAATTTCGTAGAAGATAATTCATTAAGTGGTTTGTAGCAATTTTTTGAAAGAAAATTTAGAAATCAAAAATATGAAGAGTTTCACATAAGTCCAATCCAATTTTTTATTTAATTTCAAGCAAAAAAAGCTTAAATTAAATAATATTTATTTCTCACTATTTTAGACGAATCTCGTTTTTTGAATCATTCGGTGATTCCAATATGTAAGTATGATCAAATGATCTGTATTTCAACTCAGAGATTCCAAACTACATTGAAGAACATCTTTCAATTCGCAAATGCTGACTCTCATTTCAAATTTCAATTTAAAAATGCTTGAATCCTTTTAAAATAGTAGCAGAATTTTAAAGTGATGTATTTAACTAATTTTAATAAGTATTAATTTAAAGAACTAATATAAATACCTAAAATAATAGGTATATAGATATATGTTTAACAAATAAATGCCTAGATATAGTTTTTGTATATTTTTAAGCATATTGGCGAGAATAAACATATCCCAGTTTAAATAATAAGTTTAAGC
This sequence comes from Argiope trifasciata, assembly GCA_026543055.1. Lineage (NCBI taxonomy): Eukaryota > Metazoa > Arthropoda > Arachnida > Araneae > Araneidae > Argiope > Argiope trifasciata. The sequence goes on from JAPMOQ010031793.1 coordinate 3,109,061, forward strand.
CCAGTTTTATTAAATAATTGAAGAACAAAATTCAAGATTAAGAAGCTTATTTCAATACATATTTTTATATGGATTTCATTGAAACAGCATAATCTCAAATTGTATCCAGAGATATTGGTAGCGTTATTTTGAAGTGGTTTTCAAATTTTAAGATAATGAGCTCAATATCTTTTTTATTATACCAAAGTATTAAAAATTAGAAAACAATTATCAACATTTATTTAATTCTTCAATAGAAGCTCTTAAGAGTAAAATTTCTTGGGCAGAAAATTTACAATATTTCAATAAAATTTTGCTCAAACCTTTTTGATTCACAAAATACTTTGAAAAATAACACGGATAGTTGATAACAACACAGATACAACTGAAGGAATATATGAATTAATATGCTACTCCTTTTTGTTTATAACAATGTAAATCTATAAATGTATAAAAAGTACAAAGAATATGTCAATTAAAATTTGTGGACAAAATTCTTGCAGAAGACTGATTTTACACAAATTTACAACTTTTTGAATTTCGATAGATTGCTGAGTAACATCTGTTATATCCAGACAGAATGTATGTCAGAGATCTTATTTAAGAATATAATTATAATTGAAAGGAATTATTACCTGAAGTATGCATATACAAAGTATGCCTTACTGAAGCTGATCAATAAATTGAAGTTTTCGAATTTAGAGCAAGTAAATATAAAAATTGCTGATGAATCTTACGTTTTATTCCCTACTATGAATGACATGATAGAAGGGGAGAAAGGAAATTTTCGTCTTTGAATCAAACTTATATTATATCATCCTAAAACTCCCCAGATGAGTTTTAGGATGCTATAATATGAGGCACTTATATACCTCATCATCTGGGCATTATTTGAATTATTACATTCTATACGTGGAAAAGTTTGAATTAGAATTTTAGATCCAAAATTAGTTTCATAAGTCAATCTCTAAAGTGGTTTTAAAATCAGCAATATTTATTAAGTTTGTGTAAGGAATCTTTGAGATTGCGGTTATTACTGAAATATAATTCTCATAACGCATAATAATTAGCTCACATCTAACAATCATGCATTTTAAATCAAAATTTTCACAAAACTGAATTGAACTAAATAATTAGACTTCCGACATTTCTGAAGATATGATTTAGATTTCTATATAGATGTAAAATGCATATAATCAAACACGGCAAGAGCAAGATGTGTAGAAACAAAACTCCCTTATTAACAAAAACATGTAAATATGCAAAAATACTTTTAACAAAAGTCGTTCAAAAAACAAATTTAACAAAGGTTAATTAAGTCAATATCAATTACTGAGACGATGAATTCTAATAATGGGCACAAAAAAATTCTGATCTCATTTTTAAAACAGTGCCTGCATGAAATCTAACACCCAAACTGATTACAAGTAAAATCAATTTAAAAATAATATCTTAAAATAATACTTTTTTCTTAGCTTACAGATTTTGTTATATATTTGACGACATATTTGTTTTCTTAACATGAAACAAGAAATCCTTTCTTAAGAAAAAAGAGCTGAATTTTCTTAATTAAGAGTTATTAATGATCAGCTTTAGTTTTGGTCTACAAAAATCCCTTTAAAAGCTTTAACGCTTATACTTTATTCTCAAAAAATCGCTTACTAAAATAGAACGCAATGAATGCAGTTATTAAAGTAATTTATAACTAGCTGTAATAAGATACATTGCTTTGTTTTAAGATTTAATTTTTATTAATGCGATACATTAACGATAACAAGGAAATGGAAACTATGTATTAAATAAAATTAAATAAAGGTCTGTATTAAAGAAAAATTGGCGCATCCTGTTTCGAATGTAAAAAAAAAAAGTTTTTATTAAATCAATTATGATATCACTTCCCATTAAGTAATTAAATTCACCTAAAATAATATTTGCATTTGAATTGTTTGACTTCATTGAATTTGCCGCGTTTATTTTTTATTTATCATGCATTTATATTTTTTTTCGATTAGCATTTGTTTCAATTTCAATGCAATTTTGAAATCTAATTAAAACTGAAAAATTTTTATGAACATCAATGAGGAATAATTCTTTTAATTGTAAAAAGTGTATTTGAAACAACTATGATTATTAGATTCGAAATTTTGAAGCTGTTTTTCAGCTCAGACAAACAATAACAACAATGCCAAAATTTACATATATTATAATTAAAATCTAGTCATGAGGCATTAAGAAGTTTTGTTTCTGTTAGAAATTAAATTTGGAAAGAAAATTCGAAATAAGAATATAGTGATTTTTTATATTATAGGAGTGAAGGAATAGGAATATAGTGATTTTTATAGCATGTTGAGGGAGAGATGCGACTGCGCATCTCTCCCTCAACATGCTCTGTCACGGGCAATTCCAACATGTCATTTCTTGTTCAGCTGCAGTCACGTAAACACGACTGTCTCTATTAATTTTCCCGCGAAGTGTTATTCGCTTTTTGCAGGCAGAAGGGAATAGTGCAGCGGAAATTCATCGAAGAACGAGTCGAGTGTATGGCGACAACATTATGAGTGATGGTGTGGTTCGTGAATGGTGTCGAAAGGCATGGTATGGTATGACGTCTGGAATTGTTCTTATCCATGACAATGCCCGTCCTCACAGCCCTCGAGTAACAGAACGGCTCCTTTGAGCAATTTTGATGGGACATTTTAAAACACCAACCATACAGTCCCGACCTAGCACCGAGTGACTTTCATCTTTTCTTTAAACTGAAGAAGTTTCTTGGGGGAAAGCGGTTCCAAACTGACGAGGAGCTCAAAGAAGCTGTCACAACTCATTTCAAATCATTGGCGGCATCATTTTATGAAGAGGGTATTGCAAAGCTTGTTGATAAATATGACAAATGCCTTAATCTTCAAGGTGACTATGTAGAGAAGTAACCTTTATTGTGCATTACTTTTGGTAATAAAATCATTTTTTTACATTCACCCGTCTTTTATTTATAGTCCATCGGAGGTTGAAAAAAAATAGCCCTCGTACATACCTTGGAAAAAAAAATGTAAAATCCATGTAATAATCAAATTTCAATAGTGATTCATTTTATGAATACTAAACATATGATAAAATACTATTTTCGAACCATCACACAGACTGGGTATGTATTTTTCATCTAAAAGTGTAGCACTAATTGAATATATTTGAAAGAAACATATTGCCTGTGGAGATATTGCTTCCAGGAAGGATAAGATTTTAAGCCATTTTATATATTATTAACTTTACTAAAATAATGCCATGAAAAATTAATTTTTCTTGTCACTCTAGTCAATTTTACACTCCATTCATAATTTTAATAACCTTTAGATTTATTATAACTGTCCATGTTTTTAGAATTCAGAAGCGGTATACTGAAAAGGTTTCGTTATTTTTTTCTGCATTTATTTGTAGAGAAAAAATACCAATATTTTGTATTTTGTATAAATTTACCATTATCATTTTCAACATGCGAAACAAGATACTTGAATTGAACAGAATTAAAATGTTTAATATAAGGAATTGGTGTAATACAAGCATATGTTGCCATTTCTGCATCAATGTACTCCCCTTTATCGGCTGTAGAAAATCTATATATCAAAATTGAAAAAAAAGTAAAGAAGCACAGAACTTTTAATCTATAATATTTTCAAATCTCACTTTAAGACTTTTAGCACATCTATTCAGAAATTTTAAAACGTTCATATGTTAAACAGCAGAAAGTAGTCTTATCGAAACTTTCTCACCTACTCTCTAATATATGTTTTATCCCTTTTCCTCTGTAATAAAAATGTGTGAATCTCAAGTACGACTGTGAATCACTAGCATGGCATTGGCAAACAATAGGTACAAAATATTGATATTTGGTATGAAATTGACATTTTAACTGTATCTATTACAAGAATAATCTCTTTGGACGTATTTTTATAGGCTGAGTGATAACAAAATTTGACACAATTTGAATTACTTCATTTATGAGTGATCGGGTGCAAAAGTACATATCGATAGACTAGCAGTTTTAACGAAATCAGTCTTTAAGTTACTAATTTTAAATGCTAAATATTTGTACAAAATTTTTTGTTTTCATTTTATAATTTTTAGTTTGATCGTAGATAACATAGATAATAGGTTTTTTTTTACCGAAATTCGCAACTTTGATCATCTGATAAAATAGAAAAATAAATAAATTTGCGGATATAAGTGAGAAATAGCGCTTTTGGCATACGGTGATGCTACGAATGAAACATTCTTTGAAAGAGTAATCGATATTTTGAGGAAATGATGTTTCTTCAAGTTGCATCATTTACAGGTAATGGTTCAACTTTGATAATAAAATCCTTATAAAAGCAATCCGTGAAAAGTAGTTGCATCATAGGAAACCACAATTGTTTGCTATTCTTGCTTTATGTTCTGTAAAAAACCATTCTAAACATTCTATTCAAAAAATCCGTTTTACGGAATTGAAGGCTTATGAAAAAAATTTTAATAAAACTTTTTTTTTCATTTAAAAAAGACATCTTCTTTTAATTCAGCTTATCATTAATAAAATTCTATAAAAACAGAAGAAAATTAATCTATAAAATTAGTTTTTTTCTTCTTTTTTTAGGTTTTTCAAACAAAAATATATGGAATGAATTGGCTTTTTTTTATTTCTGGTGGTCTAAGTAAAGTTAATGATTTTCAATGTATTCAAAAAATTATATTTTTGTTTTAATTATTTGAATTTAAAAATATAATTATTTTAAGAATTCATTTCACATTCTCTTTCTTTATACTAATAATTTGTATGCTCTATTGGATTGCTAAAGATACTGACTGTATTTCAATACCATTAAATGCTTGCTTATGAAGAATATCTTTTTTTTTGGGGAGGGGAGAAATAAATGCCCTTAGTAGCGCATTTTAAAATGAAATGAAAATGAAAGAAAATGAAAAGTTAAAGAAAGTTTAATTGAAACATGCAAATGCATAGAAATGCTGTATTCTGAATATAGTTACTTTTAGTTTTGGACCAATTAACTTAGATTACTCTAGAGATGGTTGTTTTTACTCTAAACTCCAAATACACATGTGTCAATCCAGTAGTCTAATTACTTCTATTAATAATCTACTTTACACCCATTCCATTCAATTGCGGTCGCATTACTGCAGTAATAAAATGTTTCACAAATGGGTGTAATTGTACGGGAGATAATTTTACGATTAGATTTCAACATATTTAGATGCATTCATAAAAATTATTAAAATAAATATTATTCTTATTTTTACAAAATAATGATTTCTTTCTAAACAACAATTTGTGCAACGCATTGTAATTGATTCTATTTCGATTAGCAATCTGCAAACACTTAAACATTATTTCTTAAGTTAGCCGGAAATATATAGTATTGAATTAAGACATAAATTGATCATTTTTTTCAAATAATAGTTGTTTTTACAAGTACATGAATTTATAGAATAGATTCGAAGAGAAATGCAACAACTGTTTCATTTTTCAAAAATATAAAATCATGATTTTACAAGAAATTATTTCATTGTCTGTTATTCAAAAGTAATTTCTTTTGAGTATTTTAATGTAACAGCAGCTTAATGGCTTAGGAAAAGCGTGAATATAATGTTTAATGTTTACTATAACTGCTGCTTAATGATTTAAACAGCAGTTTTAGTGTGTATTTTATGGAAATAAATTCATTTCTATTATAAATTATAATGTATAACTATTACTTGAAGAAATTTATTTTTTTTTCTTTTCTAAAAGTAGCTACATGTACTTACATCCTTTTAAAGTTAAGTATGTTTTTTTGCTGTTGTCTTAAGATACGTATTAGTTTCATGCAGCTTTCAATGACATAGCAGTTTACATTATCGAAAAGGAATCATGCCTAGATATTGTTTCATGTTTATAAATACATTACATTAGTTTTGTTACTTTCTTTTATTTTAGTACTACTTAATACTTTCATACTTTTAAGAAATATTACTTAGATAAAGCATTATGTTTGTCTTATAAATAATAAATGCATTATACTATTAAATGATTAAAAATCTGAATACTATTTTCAATGTTAGAATGATAAAAGGGAAGAAATGCTTTTTTTATATATTTCCCTAAAAAGCATTTCTGAATCTTTTAAATTATTATTATAATTCCAGTTATATAATGCATTTAAAGAAATCCCTTTACCAAAAAAAATATGACCATTATGAAACTTTAATTGCAAAAATGATAAATTTTACAGAAGAACATTGTTTCCTTTTCTTCCATTTTAAATCTTTTCTAGTTGTATTTACAATCATATTAATTGTACACTGCATTCTAACAAATAACACAGAAATTTGCATTCAATAAAAAGGCTTAGACATTGTTTAAAAACAACAATATTTCGGTCATTTTGAACATTAATATCTAAATTATAATTTATAATTATGTTATGGTATAAAATGATTAAGGATATCAGTATTAGTTTTCGAATGTAAACAAAAATTATTGCATCTTCATATTTCACAAAAATAGTTTGGTTAGAATTTGTAAAATATGATAAGTAAATTTGTAAAATTTGTAAGATATGAATCCAAATGAGATAGAATATATAAAACAAAAGGCAGGATTTTCTTTTGCAACTAACATAAGAATATTCATGAAAATTATACTGTAAAGACTGAAATTTTTTTCCCAACATATAATAAATTTATTTGTTAAATTGCAGTGATGAACAAATCTTTTATATCACTGTTAGAAGAGGCAAAATATTGTGAAATTTTCTTGATTGAAATTCATTAATTTGAAATGTAATTCTTATTTTAACAGAATGATAAGATTATTTTAACAATTTTTAATATTTGATACTTCCTTAAATTGAAATATATCCAAAATCATCTGCAAATATTGAAATTTATTGATATTAACAATCGATTAATGAGGGTTTTATAAAGATTTTATTTTCTTGGTATAAATGTCTGTTAAAATAAAGCAACAATATTTAATAATGAACGAACCAAAAATTGTACATTCCAAGCTATCATGTGGGATTAGAAATTTTATAAGACATATAATTTAAGCAAGTAGTTGATTGTCGTACATCTGATATATTTATCCCATATGTGTCGAAGTGGTGACTATGCATAAAACATATTCCAATTCTGTGTAAGCTAAATCACCATTATCATCTCGAAAATGCTATCATAATAATATTTTTTGGTCTAGAAAAATGACTTCTCTTACTGCCCATTCTCAATTTTCCTTTTATATTCTTAATATACATACATGCTTAGTAAAATAGGATAAAATAATAATAAATGCAATTGGACGTTTGATGCTTTTGAAAATAATTTGGGAAAACGTTTCAATTTAAAATTTATTACATTATTAATTTAAAATCAAACAAAATAAAATTTAAAACAACATGTTCATTTTAATTGGCAGCTTGAAATGTGTTTCTATGTTGCATACATTAAAAATATATTCGTCGGCGATATAAGTTTATTAACCATTTCCTAACAAAAGATAAGTAAATCAATGTTTTCAAAAAATGTGACACACATTTTGATTAAATGACAACCGAAGAATGAAACTTACTAATAGTTCTGAAAAAAATTTCGACAGCCACAGAAACACGAATTTGATGATTGGTAAACTCTATAGATTAATTTAGAATAATCTAGTAACCCATAACAGAAATTACCTTTAAAAATAAAGTTACATATTAAACTACAAACTTTTCAAATTCAAACTTTATAAATTAATATGACACATTTATGAGCAATACAACTTTGGTGGTATTTCCTGCTGAGACATGACTAAATTTCATACATTGCCTATAGGCTTTGCGTCACAACGCACAATTATAAAATTATGTCATATAGCAGAACCGATTGAGCCATTTACGTCGGCAGGCGTTCTGCCGTTTCATTTCCATGAGCTTGACATTTGAGAGCCTTATAGTCCATCAACGTTTTAAAATACCCCAGACGTTACAAACATTTCAATGCGATACGATTATTCTAAAATGATAAAGAAACTGCTGATTATATTTTAGTTTTGTATTTACAGTAATACATGTATATCAATTGAAAAACTAAATATTAAGAATTAGATAGTATTTGTGCGAAAAAATGTTTCCCTGAGAGAGACATACATTAAATAAAAAAATTAGTATTCCATTCTAATTGCTAATATTATGTTAGGAAATATACTAGTAATTTTGTTATCCCTCCCTAACTACATAGAATAATTGATTAAAGAAAATCAGCATTACATCAAAAGGGAAAAACCTTGAGAATAATTTTTATTTGAAGTACTGAAAAATGTTAGATAAATGAGAAAAGAATCTGTTTCATATTTTCCATTACATTAATCAATGAATTCATTACTTTTCAACATGTTTTAAGATTTTGATTTCTTTAAGAAACTCCTTCCGTATTTAATTAAAATGCATGGCATATTATAATTAGGTAATTCATAAATTATAATTACAGAAAAAAAAATAGAATTTCCTTACATCCTTAAAAGATTCATGATCTTACTGCTCAGTACATATCATAATTATAGGTTTGGCCTTTCTAAGAGATTTTTCCTTCAGCTGTAAAATAAAAATAAAGTGTATGAGTTGTTAATTACACTGAAAGGAAAATATTTTATGTTTTCATTGAAAATCCAGAGCTTCCTAGGCTTAGCGAGAAAATTAAATGTTATTTGACAACCAAAACGGATAAAATTATTTAATATGATAAGTGATTTTCAAATAAGAAAATTATGCTTTTTTGTTTTCAGGATGTTTTTAAGAAGTCTTATTTTTTTAAGGAAAATATGTTAATTTGTGCAAGAGGATTTTTTTTCTCCGTAGATTAATTAAGGAAATCCCAGTAATAAAAAGACAAATAAATGCGTTTAGTTCTTTTTTAAAATCTACATTTCACGGTTAAATATGGTTAAAAATTACATTTAATGGCTCAAAGGGTTTGAATCAATACCTGAAATTAAACAATCTGTTTAATATATGAATACATGTTTAGACTTTTCAATTAAAAAATGTGATATTTAGAAAATATATGTACTACAATATCAGTGATATAAAGGAAAGTTATTCACCTTCCTTCCAATGATAGCAATTGATGAAGAACTCATATCTCTAAAAGAATTATTAGAAATCTTTTTCATAAGTTTTTTAAAAGAAGGTTTTAAATTAAATAGCCTTTATTTGCATAGCAAACGGTTTGTTTTCTAGAAAGCATGCTAAACTTATTTTAAATAATTAAAAGAAATTTGATTTAGTTTAGTTATATTAACATACTGTGCCATTTTAAAGCAACACGAACTGTTTTGGGAAAAACCTCGTAATTTTTAATTGCGGTCAAATGATGCGGACGATACGGGAAATGGCACAGTCCCTCTTTCCAAACTTCCATGCCTAGACGGACCCACCACTTACACGACGGTCTCGATCCTGAAACCTTATCATCAGGAAACTACAGCGCAACATGAAGCACTTAATAAGGGAATTGCCACTTTCATTTCTACAAAATAATTAAATTTCAAACAGAAGCGAAATTTAATCCATATTACTTTTTTTTCTGAGTACATGATTTTACATCAATGTGAATGAATAATTCACTAAATTTTGAAATTATATTCAGAAAATTAAATAAAAACGAAATTATCCGATCTAGTTTTAAAACAGCTGCCGGATTTTGTTTTATGATCTAAAAAAAATTTGAAAGTTTTTTTCATTATATGAAAGAAATATCTTTATTTTTCTGATTTTTTTTTCTTTAACTGCATAATTTCTATCTCTATTTCCAGATGCTTATTTTTTATCTGTAAAAATTACAATTTTAATAATAAACAATACATAGAGATTTAATTAAAAATAGTGTTGTTTAAATCCAAAAATGAATGTTATATTTTATTTAAACCATAAGATTCTCTAAAAATAATAATTAAAACGTCTACATTAATTCTACATCTAGCCTGCGATGGTTGTTAAAAATACCAAAAACATAATTTGTTTTCAGTGTATTTAGCAGAACTAATGTGCAATCTCAACTGTTAAATGCATTTATTGAAACATAATTATTTTACTTTGATTTGTTCTCGGAAAACACCATTTCTTAAAAACAATTCAATAAAATATCATGAAATTTTATATCTATTTTACGTGGAAGAACATCTATCTCCCTTATGATATTACATAAAAAAAATGTTACATATTAAGCAAAAAGCTTTCTATATAATTGGGTTAAAGAAAAATACTTGATGAATTTATGAGTTCCGAGAACCGTGGCTCTTAATGGACTTGCTAGCTAAATTTTATTTAAAAAAAATGATTTGCAGTAAAGGAGGAAACGGAAGTTATTGAGTTGAAAGCTTGAACCAATGATCAATAGAACGTTCGCGGAAAAAGCAGAAGTCAGAAAGATTACCATTGCCATTGTCAAGGTTACATACCACAAGTTGTTTCTTTAATTTTGTTTTTATTATCGATCTTACTGCAGAGGTCGATTTGTTTGCTAGCTTTCGACAGTATAGTGTCTGAAAGCGATAATGGAATAAAAGAAACTAGTATAAAATCCGAAGGTATACATGTTTAAGAAGCGATAAAACGTGGAGTATCCTGTCTATAAGATTGTTGTTAGTTCAAACAGTTTAAATTTTCTTTTATGTGAAAAGAAAACGAAAAAAAAGTAAATATATAGAATGAATTTTAATTTCCTCGACTTATTAACTGAGGGAGGAATTTGTTATTATGAAACTTTTAGTTTATTAATTTCAAATAATTATTGTAATTATATAATAATCACAGAAGTGCCTCATCTGTAAGACTATTGTTTGTTAAAACATTTAATTTTCCTCATCGGTGAAAAAAAAGTCAAAAAACAAACAAACAATCAGACTAAATTTCATATCGATCAATTAACCAAAAAAGAAATACATTATTATAAAACTTTCAGTTAAATGTAATAATTTCATATGATTGTTGTAGTGTGTGAAATTAATTCTTAAAAAAAGAAATACCTGATCTATAATATTATTGTATATTCAAATAATTTAATTAATTTTAATCTTAATTAAATTAATTTTTTATCCGTGAGTTGGTAAATTTTGAATTGGTAACAGAGTAAATTTAAAATATGTTAATTAACTGGGAATGACACATGTTATTATTTAGATTACGATTTAAAATAATTATTTCATTTGATTTCTGAAATTTGTGAAATAATCAATGTTTAATCATAAGATTATCTCATTCATAAGATATATTTTTATTAAATCAATTTAATTATTTTCAGCCGTAAGAAATAGAATAAGAAAAGTAGTTAAGTATACATAGCAAATTTTTCATGTAGATTAAAAAAAACTAAAAAAAGAAAGATGTTATTATAAAATTGGTGGGTAGTTTTAATAATTTTATAATGATTATTGTAATTTTAGAAGTTATTAATTTTAATTATTGGAGTATTTGGGGTTAAGATTATTGTTTATTCAAACAGTTAATTTTTTCCATGAAAAGAAAACAAGAAGTTAATTTATAGACTATATTTCTCATCGGTTAACTAACCCAAAAATAAATGTATAAACATTTTAGATTGAATAAAATAGTTTCTTAATTTGTAAAATTAATGATCCTCATATATATTCATAAGACGTTTAAGTTTGTATTTTTCTTTGCATTTTTTATATTTTATTTCTTTTTTATTGTAGCTAAATTTAATAATCTATAGCTATTGTGGCAATTCGTAAAGCTATTGATTCTTAATCACAGAAGCGCCTCATCTACTAGATAATTGTTTATTCAAACATTTTAATTCTTTTTATTCGTTAAAAAAAATCGAAAAATGACTAGTTAAATATAGATAATAAATTGCCCATACATTGGCTAACCGAAAAAGAAATAAGTTATTATAAAATAATTACAGATGATTGTTCTGATTTGTAATGTTATTAATTCTTATGTGTTTAAATCTTGATTTCTATTTGCATATATTTGTATTTTATTTCCACTTTCTTATTTATTTACTTGGTATTTAAAAATATAAAAGGACATATGCTTCCAAATGAAAACATTATGTGAAAGCTCTATATTAGTTACATAGCCCCTCAAGTACTTTAGTAATTGCAATATCACACAATTTCCAATTAATTAGGCTACTCCAAATGTCTGTTTAGTTACATAATGCCTTAGATATCAATTAGTCACATTGCTTTCATAATGAGCCATTTTGAAGGCAAGTTTTGTAATCCCAAAACTTAAAATAATGTAGTTTAGTGAATTTCAATTATGAAACTTTGTAGGTTTAGATTAACTTTGTCAATTTAAATAAATGAATAACGTTGTGGTTCATTCATGCATTTTGAACCATACTAAGATACTTCTAGCTCTGTATTAAAATTGTACTATTTTTATACAAACGCTCCAATGAGATTATGTCATTAATATTGAGAAATCGCCATTTGGCAAAAAAATTAAACATGATGTGGAATATGAAGATCGGAAGCCCAAGAAAATATTAATTCATTTTTAAATGTTTAAATTTTAAAAGTAATTACACACCTTATAATTATATAGACTATATCCAACTACATTTACAGTAGAGAGACTACATTTATTCAGCTGCACATAATTTATCTTAAAACTATGTTCAAATAATTTTAGAAGATTTCAAAAACTCGTACTGCTATAATATTGGAAATTCAACCATGCTTAAAATATTTATTTAAGTATTATCTTTATGAATTAAAAAATATAAATCGGTTTTTTATTTATTTATTTTAGGCTTTGTTTTTTCAAAATGTTTAAATAAATATCTACAGATTTCTGGTGATCATGTATAATTCTGTATCGAATATTTAAAATAGCCATTTCTTTTATGTATGTATATGAATACGAAAATCTGATTTATATATTAATAATATAGTATTTTAATTTTGCTCAAAATTCATATTGCACATTATGATCTATCCAAATGATTATGTAATTACGGTTCAAGGAAAAAGATAGGATCTAAACATAACAACATTTAGATTATCTTCCTTATCACTAGAATTAAGCTTATAAAAATATATTACTCTAACTCTAATATAGAAACCGAATAACACAAAATAATGATATAATTTCTATTAATAATCGCATGTTTTTCATAAGAATTATTAAAAAATTTATTTTGTATTTATTTTTTAGTCTTCCATAAGTAATTGTATGAAATTTATGAGTTGTTTACTTTAAGAAATATTATTCCTGAGATTAGCAACACTTCATCATGATAAATTGCTAATTACAAAAGAAATTTGTCATCATCCATCATAAAACACAATTAATATTACATAAACTTAGAAATAAGATTTTATGATTATTTTTTTCCTGATGTCAATGTGCAATCAAGTGAATATTTCTCACAGGAACTTTACTTATCTTCATACTAAAGACATAGATGTTTCTTCCATAGCTCAAAGGCTTAAGCCACATGACAGTTCCTATTTTGTAATGAAAAACCCATCTTTAAAATTTTTGAAATTATAGTTTGAGAACAACAAATTTTCCTGCAAGAAACTTTAAATGAAAAATCTGTTGGAAAGATAATGACATATTTTTTAATCATTTTAATGTCCCAGTTATTAAATTTTTTTCGTTAATTATATTGTTAAATTAGTCTAGAAATATAAGCAGTTAACCAAAGGTTGAGTTACAGCATAATGACCTTTCAAATGTTTAATTGCGATTACTACCTTTCCGATTCAAGAACCTTTAATCAATTTCTCAATAGCAATGGTCCATAGATTGAAAAGAACGAACTGAGCCATGCGTTCCACCCTCTTCTCGCATCCTTCCTGTTTTTGGATTACATCATTGAAAGCACATCATATGTTTCTACTCATATAAAACCCTACCTCTTATCAAACTGATCATCTTGATTTCTTCTTTTAAAATTAATTTATCGAGAAATAAAACTAAATGTTTTCGTCTTTACCTTACATTGTTCCTTTAAATTTTTATAATTTTTGAAAATCATCAAGAAAACCAAATCATCTCCGCGTTCTCCGCATATCGCTCGTCTTGATTTTCTATTGTACTACATCAAGGAAATGAAAAAACTTGGTTTTTTTGTTTTCACACTGGCCCTCCTTTCCTCTTTTTGCATTATATCAAGGAAACCAAGCCATCTGCCTTCTCCTCATATAGTTCATCTCTCCTTTTTTGCTCCACATCAAGGAAATAAACCCTCAAGGACTCTGGCTTCTCCTTACATTGTGCCTTCTGCTTTCTTCTTTCTGGATTATAGCAAAGAAACCTAGCCACGTGTTTCGCCTTCTCTTCACATGTCTCCTCGTTCTCTCTTCTTTGTATGGATTGCATCATGGAAACGAAACCATGTATTCTACTCTGCAACCATATCGCTCCTCTTGCTTGCTTGTTTGGACTACAGTAAGAAAATAAAGCCCTGTGTTTTCATATTCTCATCACATCACTCCTTTTCCTTTCTTCTTTTGGATTTATATCAAGAAAATTAAGTCACATGTTTCGTTTTTTCCTCATTTTCGTTGTTCTTGATTCTTTGTACTGATTTAAGGAAATCAAATGAAGTGTTTTCATCTTTTCTTTACATTGTTCCTCTTGATTTCTTCTCTTTGGATTATATCAAGGAAATCAAGTAATTTGTTAAAAGTTCTACTCACATCGCTTTTTTTTCTTTTTAGATTATATCAAGAAAATCCAACCATATGATCCATCTTCTCCTCAAATCGCTCTTCTTGCTATTTTTGTGCTACATCAAGGAAACCAAATTATCTGCTTCACATTCCCTTCATATCGCTTCATATTTTTGTACCACATCACAGAAACCAAACTATGAAGTTTTCATTGTCCTTCTATGACTTTTTTTGTTCTGCATCAAGGAAACCAAAATAAATATCTTCTCACATTACTTCTCCTGCTTTTTTCTTCGATTATGTCAAGTAAATCAAACCACGTGTTTCATCTTCTGTACTCATTTTTCCTCTTGCTTTCTTCTTTTGGGGCTATAACCATGCAGTGTACATACGTTCAGGATAATATCAGAGTTTTTATCACAGTATTAGGTAACGTGAAAATATTGAAATGTGCAATAATACTGAGTTACATTAGATGACAAAAAATTTACGAAAAATATTAATGTTTGAAATTTAAATGAGCACGAATTGTAATAATTTGGTTTTATTTCTGATTCCAATAAATGATTTACAATTTATAAATATAAACATCTTTCAAAATACATCAGTTCCTATTCAAAACATTTTTGCATTCAACTTACATATGGATGTCATCAACGAATTCTCGTGCTAAAAATTGTTTTAAAATAAAAGTAGCAAGTTTTTAATGTTTTAGTATATCTGACCTTTTATTCATAATTTAATAGACACGAAAGCAAATTTCATCAAATTTATTTAAAAGAAATAAATTCTTTTAGATAAGAAAATCCAAAAGAACCTCGTTATGGAACAGAAAAACTCCTCATTAACATTCCTTCAGATTCTTAGAACATGTACAAATTTAATAATGCAAGATAATATTTGGATATTTGCGTAAACGAGAGATGGGAAGTAAAATAAAATATAGAATGCACCCCCCGTAATTAAATTAACATAAAACTCCCATTAGGGCAGAAACTTTCACACAGAAATAAAAACCACCACTTAGACGAAATTCCCTTCGCATATGAGACACTAATTTCGGTAACTGCTTCTAATAGAAGCATCCTTCAAACTCTCCCAATGGAAAAGCACCCCCCAAAAAATAACTCAAAAGACAAAGACAAATCTCCAGCTTTTCTAGCGCATTACAATTTTATTTGGTGGTCCAACGAATGCAGCAATTGTTCTGGTGGGAAGAGCCTTACTTCCTTTCATTGATCGAATTACTTAGTCCTCCTCTTTTATATAAATATATTTTTTGCCACTTCCTCCCTGCAAAAGAGTTGTAGAGTTGTCCGCAAATCCAATAACTGTGAGTGGCGGAGTTTGGGGGCTGTCCGTTTCCGACTTCAGCGTCTGCTGCGT
Source organism: Argiope trifasciata (assembly GCA_026543055.1). Classification (NCBI taxonomy): domain Eukaryota; kingdom Metazoa; phylum Arthropoda; class Arachnida; order Araneae; family Araneidae; genus Argiope; species Argiope trifasciata. Next base: position 3,125,085 of record JAPMOQ010031793.1, read on the forward strand.
TATTCAATCTGGTAATGTCAACACTGTCGCGAAGATATGAGCCTCTCACCATTCGTGGAACAAGAGGAGATATATTTATGGATTCGGAGATGTGTGTTAGGTGTAGCGTAGGTGCTTGAAAATGTCTAGAAAGCATTTTAAAAGAATAGTTCATTGTCTGAAAACATAAATATCATAGCCTACTTTTTATTAAATTAATATTAAGCTAAGATATACCCTAGTATTTCTGAAAGGCTAATTTTAGCCTTTTATTTCGCGCAGTTGTTTAGAAGTAACTTGGGTTTTCATTGGTTCTAATGGGATATTTATAACATTTAATGCTGTACACAGTATCGTAAACTTGCCTTCGTTTTCAGATTTCTAGATAATAAGTGAAGCAAATTAATCATATTAAAATTAGTTAATTATTTAAAATTAATAAAAAGCAATTAGAGTACATAGAAAGTAATTATATTATTCATATGTTTATCTAGTATGTACACCCCCTTTCGAAATGATTTACTACAAATTTTAAATATTTGCCAATTAAAGGATTAACATAAGTTTCGTTAGTTTTTATGACATTTGCTCCAAAAATCTCAAATTTAATTAGAAATTTATTTACGAATAGTTTTGCATTTTTAACGGGGGATTTTTTGTGTAAATTATAAATTTTCTATAGAAAACAATAGTGTAATATACAAATTAAAACAAAATATATTAATTTGATATTATTTTCAACTTAGAATTGTTTTGATAAACATTAGGGAACACAATAAAATCTCATCAACTTTGTTAAGTTTGAAATATTTTTGAATTTTTAAAGGATAATAATTTTGCAGCAGCATTAAAATAACTGTTACATAAATATTTTTATAGTGTTTTTTTAATAATACATTTTATTTAAAAATAATGAATAACTCAAATTGGATTTCATTGGAATTGAACTTCAGTTTTCTAAAATTCTTGGATTTTTGGTAAACAAATATTTGAAAAAAGCAACCCAAAAACTTAGGAAAATGTTACAAATAAGAATTCAGTTTTTTTTAAATTACTGTCTCTATGTCCTTTCTTATCGATTAAACTCTTTTCCATATTTCCAAATAATTTTAATTGCAGATAATTAACTATCATTTGAATTTCAGTTTCGGATAAAATAATTTATTTGAAATAATATTTGCAGTATATTCTCCCGCCTTCTAATTTTAATAAGGACTCGTCATTTGTATCATTTTAATAGATACATTTTTATTCAAACTTATTTCTAAATTTGTAAACAATTATTTAATTAAAATTACTCTCGTTGTTTCTAAAATTTATTAAATACTTATTCATTCATTAATATATAGTCATTAAACTATGAATTTTTGACTTTTATTTTTCATAAATTTCTTAATAAAAATTAAGTCTGCATATTCTAAAACGTTTGCATTATTTGCGAGTATAATTGAAAAAAGTTAGATATAAATTTAAATTTATACCTGACATAATACATATCAAGAAATACTGTATAGAAATGAAATATATATCATAGAAATGAACACGATACAATTTGCTGACTAAAAATAAATCAATTAAAATATGATTCAACTGATATTCTGATAACGTTCATATTAATTTCTCCATTTGTAGACATTTTAACTCAAATTATTGATACTTTAAAAAACGAAGGTTTAATTCAATATTCTGAAAATTATATTTTTAGCCCTACTATAGTAGCTGACGAATATGTAGCTGATAGAAAAAACAATCACGAACTCCTTTGTTTCCATATAAATGAATCTCTGTTTTTGATCAATTCTTTTTTTATTATTGATATAAGTGCTCTTCCCTAGTTTAAAAATTCCTCTCCTTACAAAATTTGCTAAAACTTAGCCCTCTTATTTACCAAGCCAGCAGTGCAAGCTATTTATAAACAGGGTGATCAAGAAATAACAGGATGTGTTCGGAGCCCTGTAATATGCTATTTAGAAGAGAAAAAATAACAAAATGTGGCTAGATTTATTAAGAAAAAATAGTACCAAAAACGACTATTGGGGAAATTATGAGGTTAATTTCGAAAACTTTATTATGTAATTTGTTTATACGGGTACCTTGTGACATGACATAGAAGGTAATAGGAAGGGTTGTGGGAATTGAAGCCATTCTGCAAGAATTTATCAGCTGGGTGGAAATTTCATTACTGCTCTTTGTTAATAACTTCGGTTAAAATAGTTACATGGAAGACGAATGATCTTAGTAAACTTACGAAGAATGGTTGAATGATTTGAAACAACAGGAATTATTGGAGTTCAACCAGGCCGAGGATGAAAAATTATAAAGCAAAAACGAGTTGAAGAAGTTGCAACAACCGTTATGAATCAGGTAATAGCTAATAAGCAATGTGCCGCATGCCCCTTTGATGTCACGACAAACAGATATCCAGTTCTGGATGATGCAAAGGAAATTGCTTGGGATCTTGAAATTTTACCCATATCACACCCAATAACTGATGACAATAATCTGAATCTTGGTGATTTCCGGCTGTGTGTGGGGGGTGGGGTGAGAGTTTCTAGTTCACTTGAAATTCGTTGTGTATCAAGGACATGTTCCTGACATTTCCACTTTAAAAGACCAAATAACGTCACATATCAGACGAATAATTGCCAAAATACTGCTAGCCACCGTCGAAACCCTTGTGCATTGCATACATGTATTTGAAAAACAAGTTGTTATTCACCCAAATTTATAAGTTGCTATAAGAAAAGTGTTTCATTGGTAATTGGGGACTTGCTATGTAATGTTTCCATTGGCAGTTATGTTTCTTTTTCCACACATTATGCACTTGTAGAGCCAGGATATCCCCTGTCGGTGTTTATTGGTACTATTTTTTCATCTTAATGAATCAAAACCACATACTTTAATGTGCATGTTGACCAACTTTTATTACATTTCATCCAGTTCCATAACATACTATAGGGTTCCTAACACGTCCTGTTATTTCTTGATCACCCTATGCATATTCTAACATGTAACCTTGTGAAATATTTAAAAAAATAAGAACTAATCAAAAATATGTGCATAGTTTATTTACACAAGTGGAGCAAACAAATATTTTCTTAATTATTGCAATTAGGCATACACTTCCTTTGCAAAATCTCATCAAAAAAAGTATTCAAATTGCATTCTTCTTCCGATTCTATACTACTATTTTCTAAGGTAAAGCCCAATTGTAAAATTGTATATGTTGATTCTGTAGTTATCGAAATTATTATTGTTTTCTTAATATCTTTGGACTCAATGGATATTAACAGGCATTTAACAGTGGAATATTTTTTCGATATTTAGTTTGACTGATATTCATAAGGTGTGATCAAACCGAGCAAAAAAGGAATAGGGAACATTTGTGAGACGCGGCCTGAAGTTTGTAATACTTTATGTTGGCACTGATCTGTGAAAAACCAAAAGCTAGTTGAAATACTCTGTTTCATCACTTTTATGAGCTTTATTTCCAACATTGCATTTTTTTCGTAATGGCTCAATAATGCTATTAATTTGAGTTCAGATATAAGCTTTGGTATCAGTAAGCATTACAGATAGAGATGCTAATATTGCATATTAAGGAAACCTCTAATATTATTAGATATTTTCATCTAAAGTGTATTGCATATATTTAAGTTTTATGACTTAAATTCACACACAATGTATATGAGGATTTTTCTATAACTTTCCTCAGATAATCTTAATAAACAATACTGTTAATAGAATAATGATCACTCTACATATATTCATCTTTTTAATTTAAAAATGACTAATCTTGATATCTTATTTTAAGTACTCTACAAAAGAAAATTTTTAAGAATTAAAAAAAAAATATTGAAGAAAGGTTTTGAAGGTGATATTTCTTTCAAGATTTGAAAAATGCCTTTTTCAGCTGCAATGCAAATGTTTTTAAAGGGCTATATATAGTTAATACAAAATAAATTAATCATCAGCAAAGACATCAAAGACTAGGAAAGTAATTTAAAAATATTTTGAAGTATGTTATTACATCCCTCAAACTGAAAATAAAAGGAATGTAAAATCTAGCAAATTCAAAGAAATTCAAAAAATACAAAAGTAGTTTTCTAAGCAAACAAAAATGAAATAGTTAACTTTTTGCGTATTTACTTGAAATGTAAAGAGAAATTTTCATTTCCCCTATATATAGAATTTCTTTTCAATCTTTTGAATTGTTTATGTTCCGGGAAATTTCTGATGAAATTTTTATTTTATCGTTGCATTAACTTTCGTTTGTTTTCTTTTATTTGGTACCTCTTTATTTTATGGATATTTTTCCATAAAATATTTTTTTTTCAATTATTCAAATCCAAAAAAGCCCATTATACTTTGAATAGGAGTTTATTTTTCCATTTCAAATTCATATTTTTTATTAATTTGTTTTAAGATTTTTTCTAAGAGAGAGAAAAAGGAATAATCTCTTTCTATAAAATTTTCATTTCTTTAGAAAAGGATAAAAGGGCTTTTTTTCTTACCTCAACACAAAATTACAGCTTAGGATTTATTTTGACATTCTAATTCTTTTTATAAATATTTATTAATTATAGAATTAATATCAAGATTTAATCAATTAGTTCACAATAAATATCTTCAACATCGCTATCGTCACTCATTGAAATTTAGTTGTTACTATAATGCTTTATTTCTTTTATGATCTATCAATGAAATCATCACGATGTGATTATTGAGGATGATTATATCTGAGGATGAGATGATAGCATAAATATAGTACAAAGCGTACACAATGCCTTTGATAGCTTATGATCTTGACAAGAGTAGAAAATTTTTGTACATGGAATCGATTGTCAAAATTATTCAGTGTTATCTAACGTAGTTTGAAAGATAAAGGTCCTGGTCTTTTTTAATAATTGTATAAATAAGTAATTTTGCTTGATTCAATAAAACGATTACAAAGAAGGCTGATAAAATACAGACTGAATAAACGGCAAATGGTAGGTATTTGATTAAAATTTGAAACAGTGACATTTTATTATGAGTTTAAGTATTCTTTTGTGATTTTTCGTGTGTAATTTGCGCTCTGAAATCGTTAAACATATTATAACGATTTTTTTTTTTTGAAAATTCATGCTATACGGCCGCTGCTTTATTATTATGAGCCATTCTATGAATAGAAAAGAAAAACGAAACAGATATAAACAGCGCAATAATTTGAGTTATTTTAAAACCGAAATATTTCTTATTGAGAAGTAGAATATTTCCTATGATTGCACTACATTATCTTTTTAAATAAGTAATGAGCACGATCAAGTTTTAATATCATTCACAAAAATTTAAATAAAGCTAGAATTTTATTTTCAGACAGATGTCACGAATAAAATGTATCTTTAAAACTCAAAGAAGAAAATAATTCTTAAACCTGGGGTTATTCCATTACGTAATTGACGGCTAAATAATAATTAGCCATAATCAATATTCACTATTTTTAATTCCGAAACATGTCTGTAGATTTATGATTCTTTGGAAACTTGAAAGATAGATTACCTGACATGCCTCACTTTAAAAGAGCCGCCTAGGGAAAAAAGAAATCGATATGTATTAAGGATCTCTTGGGACCCAGAAACGAGAGAAACGGTTATGAGTGCGTAAGTGCTGCACTTTACTCAGCTTCTTTCATTAGCATATTTTGAAAGTTCTGTGAGTAATTAAAGTATTCGTATGTAGTATTTTATTAATCCTCCTGGAAATTATGCTCTTATGCTTTCAAATGGCTTTCTTATCAAAATTACATCTATCAAAACATTAATTTCCGAAGACAATTATGAAATTAATACTTGAATGAGCTTATGCAGGACTTAAAACACTTTAAATAAATAAATTCATAAAATATTTTAGATTAATAATAATAAATTTAAAGTAGTATTTTTAAATGGTAAATACTTTGAATTAAAAATAGTTCATATTCATTTATATCAGCAGAATTTGGAATTTTCCTTAAATACTTTCAATCAATTAATTGTTAAAAGAATCTATCTAATTTTTTTATTAACTGATTTCTTCTGTGGGTAAATAAATAGTTTGAGTTCAAAAAATCGTTTCCATAATTAGATTAATTTTAATTTTGTCTATTACAACTAAGCCAGGCTTGAATACACTGACATTTTTATTGATTTATAGTTACGTTATTC
>JAPMOQ010031793.1:3131824-3183952 GCA_026543055.1 Argiope trifasciata
ACACACACACACACACACACACACACACACACACACACACACACACATATATATATATATATATATATATATCATGTCAGATTATCGTGACCAAAACCTATTTTTGACGTCAACGTTAAGTAGCCAGTCGAGTTATTAGCAAATTTAATGGATAATTATAGTGCTGTAGAATTCGAGAAATATTTCTGTTTTTGCATACATGTAAAAGCGGAATGATTTATCTGACGTCCAGAAGGGTGTGATCCTTGTCTTTTAGTCCAAGGGCATTTCCGAAATCCGGTACACTCTCGGTGCACTCCTCATTGCGGGAAGCACTATAGAGATAACACAAGCATGCATTTATCCTTGCTGACTATGTTTATCTAAGCATGAAAATTGTTTTTCCTCAGGATGATGACTACTACTTAGGACATCATGCCATAAGGCTAGCAGTATACCTGCGTGTTTCAAATAATATCAGGAGGATTTTACCACATTCCCTTGGTCAACAGATTCCATGGACATGAACCCATTCGGGAATCTGTGGGACCATCTCAAATGGTCCTATAGATCCTCAACCTCAACCCGTACCCTAGCTCTGCTGCCCAGGGCACTGGAGTTAACATGGTTCAAAATCCCTGTGAAAACATTCAAGAACCTAATTTACTCGCTTTCTGAACGTTTTGTATAGGGTGGTTATTCTAAAATTCTATTGGAGGTCACATTAATGAGAGTTTAATAACAGACTTTTTACTGTCTATAAAGTTCCAAAAAAGTTTTTTTGGATCACAAATATCATATACATTTCATTTTGTTAGAATCAAGAGTCCATTTATCATTAATCATCTATAACAACATAAAATGCAAAAAAATAAATTAAAATAACATGCCATAAGTACGCAATGCATGCATGAGATATTTAACGTTTTACACATTCTAAGATGTTTTTAATTTCACAAAATAAAAGGTTAAATCAACCCTCACTACAGCCATATTATTATTGTATCCAACCCTAGTAGAGCTATCAAACTATAAAACATATTCTTATTCCTAGATTTTTTTCTTACTTTGTTTTGTCAAAATAACCAAAATTAATTTCATTAGACGATGATTAACATTTTGCTAATAATTAAAAATACTTTGGATTGTTTGAATTATTCAGGTTTCAATAAACTATAAATTTTATTTACAAAACACAAAATATACCTAATTTTCCTGAAATTTTAATAATGCTGAATATGTATGAAGACGTTATTTGAATCGCTGTCGCTACATTTTGGCGTCAGTCAATCAATTGAAACAAACATCAAGTAGTGTGATAATTTTACAAGAGATTCTCAGAAATAATATTTTAAAAATTAGTTATTAACAGTAATTATTAGTTATAAAATACTATTTCTTCGCTTTAATAGTAAAATGATAATATTTTTAAAATTTGCAAGAGAAAGCACTTATTTTTTTTAATTTTTCCGTTTATCTAAATATATTCCAGAAAAAAACTATGCTGAGCTGTTTTTGTACAAGAAACAATTTAATTCTGCGAACTATTAGAAGAAATAAAATAATATCAAACAAATTCTAAGAAATTTAAGAAGAAAAAATAAGTGTCTTTACTGCTAAAACACAAACACATTGATGAAGCGTAAACATATTTTCCTCTTTAGAATCTAAATTTTTCACTTTGATTCTTATTTTCTTTCCATGTCTGCTATAGAAAATATTATGGGAATACAAGAATTCTTAATGCAAAAATATTTTTCCTCGGTTTTATCTGTGCATTTGTATTTTGTTGCCTTTCTATGGATGTTTTCCAATTTTTCTGCTAATTCCTTTTAAATCAAAACCTCAATTTCCATTACTGATGTTGTTTTAAATTTTTTTTCAAAAGCCTTTCGGTATTTTTCGATCTAAATGCTTAAATATTTTAATATGAATGCTGCATGCATTTTTAGAAAATGTTCTATTAAACCGCCCACATATTTTATCCCGTAGGTACTTAGCGTAGGAAGAAGAAACATGTCAAATATGTGAGCAAAAATAAATGGGTGCTATTAAGTTTACAAATTTAAACAAATACATTTCAATATCGATGTTTTGAAAAACTGGAAAATTATTACAAACTATTTTTTTGTTTATACTTTCTGGCTATAATTATCTTGATCGTTCTAATTATTGTTTTTAAGTGAGTCATCCGCCTTAAAACTGCAGGAATATTATTTGAGAATTTATAGAACTCCTATTGGCAGTTGTTGCACGACTTCACAACGAAGATACCACTAGCAGACAGAAATATATATATATATACAAAGGAATAAGAAATCCTTATTTCTTTCCTACTTAATGCCAAAAAAAGCAGTCACCAAATCAGTTTTCATTATTTTCGGCAATGATTCATATATCATCTCGCTTTCATACATATTTCTTTCTTTTTGAAAATGGAAAAGATTGATTACACAGAATGACTTCATACAAAAGCACTCCTAGGAACAAAAAGAACCCTATACTGTTTGTAGGTCTGAAAGCAGGTATTATTGTTTTTGACTTAGAAACCAGAGTAAAATATAGACACAAATAAACATTATTCACGTTGAAGCTTTCATTAGCAAATTTAAATGACCTGGGTATAAATTAGAATTTTCCACTGATTAATTTTATTGATCTGTTAGAAATTATGCACGAAGCATGATTAATACATGAAGCAGGAATAAAGTTTTGAGAAATCAGCAGTTTAATTTAAACACGAAAATTGAAGATTGCTTCGATAGTAGTGAGTTTATGAAATATGCAAAACGGAACAAGAATGAATTTTGCTTGCTAATTACGATAAAGCTAGGGCAAAACTGATGAAAATGAGAATATTCATTTAAATATTAATATATATCAAATTTAAAAATATGCGTAATTATTAATTAGAAATTTGCTTGTGATGCATATGAGTTTCAACCAATACTCAACAGCTTTTTTCTAATAAAATTTCAATATAGTAAGTCAAGTTTTATAATAAATTTATTTGTTCTTTTTATTAAAGAAAAGAAATTTTATCAGTAGTAATTTAAATGTCTAAATTTAGTTTACCATATATACTTTAACACAGTTTTATCCAGTTGATTCCAATCACAATAAGACAAATTCTCTAATAAGCAACGATTCATAAAAGAAACGTAAAATGTAATTGAAAAAAGACATTATTTCTCGCGCAATCTTTCTGTTATGATACAGGTTCTTATTTAGGAAACCCTTTCTTTCTTTCCCTTATTACTTAAATTATATAGATTATATATTTTCATATATTATATTACATGTATTATATTATAATATATTACATATATTATTATAAGCTTAGCTAAATTAAACACATCCAATGCTAAAAACATGAAAAAAAATATTGATTATATTTTGAAATTGATTTCACTGATGATAATCGATAATGTTTTGAATCTCTATAAGAAAATTCTTATTTGCCGTAATGATCTATATTTGAAATTTTATGGCAATAATCTAGCTGCAATCGCTCTATTTTAGTTCAAAATCATCCATGAACTAATTTCATACTTTCAAACAATATAACAATTCCCCGTTCCACCAATACCTTAACACAATATTATTACCATGACTTCATAAATTTGTACTCAAAGTTTATTACTAATTAATTATATCTTTAAATGTAGGCTTTTAAAGTTTAAGAAAGTAAACTCAAGATATTCCATTTCCGGTTTTGTAGCCTTGATCATCGTAATCTGGAATATAAATTGTAGGATTAGTTATTAATGTTCTTCGTGCAATAAGACACTATATTTGGGTAGTAAATTGCATGTTATGCATCAAAATGCTCGTTTTCACGAGTTATATCTGACTCTGTGAATATTAGATGCTACATACGAACGCCATGAATTATAATTTCTAGTTAAATGATAAGATGTATTTGACTGCTTCTAATGCAAATAAACAATTAAACTTATATTTTGGGTAGTTTATAAAAAGGGAAAGTTTTGATAATGTATAATTATACAAATTACATTTTACGATCTAATTTCTTCTATAATATTTTTATATTTTTGTTGATCCTAACAAATACTCAACACATATTATTTCCAAAGTAAAAAAAAAAGACTTTCTATCCTTTCAAATAATCTCAAGTTAATATCTAGACTAAGATAATACTTTTAAGAAAGGAATTCTTGGAAATTCTTTTTCCACAGAATCAATCTTGACATTTTGCTAACTAGCTTCATTACACTATTAATTATTCTGAATGTCAGTTAGATATCTGAGATTTTCTAAACAGAACGATATCTTTTTTTTTCACTTTAATCCATAATTCCTTTTTAAATTCCAACATCAGCAATTCTATACGCAATTTTTAAGAGAAATTTCATTTTTGATATCGTCATATTAATGAGAAAATTAATTAAACTTAGTTATTATGTAAATGGTCCAGTATTTCTGCACTTATTATCGCGAAATATTTTAATTTTTACTTGTTTCAATTAATGAAAAGTTTCATTAACGCATTTTTGTGCCTTTTTCTAAAGATCATAATTCATACATAGCAACATTTACTCATTAATAAAATAAAACTCTCTTTATATAATAATTTAAACTATTAATTAGGCTCATTTCTTTAAAATTATACCTAAGTTTTAATTATTTAGATACAAAACTTCAGCGCGTGCAAGCATATATAAAATTAAAGGGGACGTATTATGTCACTCGATAATTGCTAAAGATAAAAACAGTTTATACTTTCAATTATAAGAAGTAAATATTTTTAACTCCTGAACAATTTATCTCTTAATTTTCGACTTCTTCGAAGTGAATAAATGGATTATTTTTTAAAAATCAATTTTAAAAGAATCCTTTGTAGGTAAGTGTTTACCGTCTTGCTTAAACAATCTCCAATTAAGAGTAATTGTTAATTTCGAAGTGGAAGAAAAGGTTTTGAGACAATAAATATTTTGCCTCGTTGCATTTACTTAATTAGAATATTTTGGAAGAATACAATTAATTAAAACGTTTTCATGAAAGAATTTATTGATCAAGGAAGATCTTATTGATTTCCACTCACACAAAGAGTAGCATAAAATATCAAAAAAGAATCCTTGCGGAAACAAGTGCTTCTGTTAAATAGTATATACCTTGGATGAGAATGGTGTTACTCTATTTAATCGAGTAATTAATGAAATGTATCCAATACATTTAAGTGATAGATAAGAATTGTGACATTTTCTTAATGAACAATAAAATACCATTAAATCAATCAGTATTAGTAATTTTTGGATACAACTATTTATAACATTTTTAAAAAGTTTATGTTTTTAAGAATAAATTTTATCAAAAGATATTTAATGAATACCTTAATAGTTTTTTATCTTTTCAGCAAAAAGAGATAAGGATTTTATTTATTTCGTTTAATTAACTGAAATAAAAATAAATGTTCGAAGTATTTCAAAAAATTATCAAACGATACAAAATGTAATTAATGTATTCGAGAAGAAAGGAAAAGTTTTACACAGTGTAAACCTTTATATGATTAGTAAGAATTGACATGAAAAATCTGCAATATTCTCAAACTAGTACAAATTTTAATTTCATCTTAATTTTTAAAACGAAAAATAATAAAATATCAACAATGAAATAACGGTTATTTTGGAACTTCTAACTGTATACTGTAAGAAAAAATTTAAGAAAATTATGCTAATTTCAAATTATGCAATTATATTAAGCTCAATTTTCACAATTCAGCATTTTCAAAATAAAATGGTGATACGAAAAGTAATAGCTTATATTTAATGAGTTTGATGATTACAACCTATCTTAGATAGATTAGTGGTAATAAAAAAGTAAAAGCGGAGAACAAGGGGCATAGAAATAATAGAGATGTAATAAATATGATTGTGGCAGAGAGTTGATGGTAAATTCAGCATTACGAAGAAAGGAAACACAGTTAAACGCATTAATCAATAAACGTCTATTCTTGTATTTTATCAAAAAAAAAAAGGTTAAAATTATGTCAGAACTATTAATTAGTAAAAATTTGGATTGAAATAAATCATTGCTTATTAGTAAGTAGTGAGCTATTAAATTTTCGCATAAAGTAATGAAAAATCACATTTGTTTAAAGAAATTGATTTACAGTGATTGAGGTTCAAAATTATGTGGCCGTACCTAACATTTCTACTTCTCTAAGCACTTGGTTTAATATTTATAACTTTAATATTTTTTAAACTTTGTTCTCCATCATTTGTCAACGTTTTGTTACTCTTATCAACTGCAGTACTAATTTAATTTAGAGGGCATGGAAAATGTAATTTTCAAAATATATTTACAGGATTTTATTTATTTTTAATAAAAATTATAATTATTTGTTGAATGGCATGAAAACACAAAATACGGAATTAATCCCACAGAAAAAAGGAAAAGAAAAAGAAAAAAACAGGGATATTAAAATTTGGATTATGATGGACGTATTTTTTATCCTACTTTTTTGTAGGTAGCTGTTGTGAATTTTCTTTTATAATGTAAGTAAAGGCGATATTTTTTAAGCAACCCTTGATTGACATCTGTCTTTCTGTTTTATTAACACACATCATCTTCACATATTCGCACGAATTCTTGATTCACCTCTGATTCTTAAGGAGAATCTTCACAGTGAAAATATTCTTAACAAAGGATTATAGTATTCATATCTAAAGGAATAAACTCTAGATCTAGACGTTTTTCTTTTCTTTCGGCAAAGATCTTAAACAGGAGAGTAGATTTATGATCATTTTTAAAACATAAAAGATAGTTTACCCATCAAACCTTACTTCAAAAGTTCCACTGAAGTAAAGGATGAGACTGACAGTCATTAAGGATCAAAAAGTAAGTGTTCTTGTTGATCTAAAAGTATGAGAAAACGTAATGAGTGTGTAAACTCTGAGCACCATTCTTTTACATTCCTGTCATAGTTTGAAAAATATGAAGTGATTTCTTGGAAGAATTGCATTTGCTATTCAAGATATTACTCACTTATGTGAATTAGTGTTATTCAAACAATACCAAAGCGAAATCCTTGCTTTATTAAAACTTTCAGTTTTTCGAGACACTTTGAAATAAAGGACATTCAAGAAGTTGATGCAAGGTATAATTTATTTATAGTTTATCTGCACACTTTTAGATTTTCCTGGTAATTCTAAGGCATTCTACTGTATAAACATGCTGGGAATTTGTTGCGGTATGTGTCATACTGCTCTCATCAGATATTCATAGTTTAGGTTAAATTTTTCCCTATAGATATAACGAGAGACTTGTCAGTTTGATTCTTCAGATCTAGTCTGATAAAGAGTAAAATTTTGTGGTCTCTTGTAGGAATTATAGGTAGATGTACACAAATGCAGATAGGATTATTTCTATTTGTGTTATTTACGTCTCCTTTTTTGGCAAACCAAAAAGTTTATTTAAAGTAATTGCATTTGTACTGGCAAATTTGAAGAAAAATATCGCTAAGTAAAATATTTTAGCCTTGCAATTGTTGCTTTAATTAGTTTTTGTTGTTATTTTTAAAGAATTCTGATTATTCTTCTTTAATATTCCCAAGTTTCAGTTTCCTTTAAAATTCCCAAGTTCAGTTCAAATTGATATGGGGAATGTTATATAGAGTTAAGTTTATTTGATATTCAAGACGGGGTTTTAAATTTTGTATCAGCTAAAATTACGATTGATTCAATTGTTTTAAAATATTTTAATATCTTAATGTTAAATTAGTAGTATTTCATGAGGCATGAAATAAAACTTTTAACGCCCAAAAACTATTATTACTAGCTGTAAATCTTTTTTTTTAAATTAACAGTAAAATAAATATTAATTAAAACGATTTCTAAAAGTCTAATAAAACCACAATTCGGGATTGAATTAGTTTAAATTGTTGATTTGCAAGTATTTGGTCTTACAATTCAATATTCTGAATACATTGAGCTAATAAATATTGAAATGAAAACCCTTAAATAACTGATGCTCTGATATATGTGTGTCTTCCAAATTTGGTGAATCAAATACTAACTTTAGATTACTTTCTTCTTCACTTATAGCTCAAGCTTATGAGATCCGATCAAAATAAGGCATATAATCGTGAAAAATTTTACAAATGTCTTCCAAATATTTAATGGGAAGAACTTGGAAAAGGTATTGCCAGATAATTAAACTAGATCTTGCTTTCTTAGAGGGTTAAAAAGGAGTATTATTATTATTGCTTTCCTCTATGGGAGACGATGATGAACGGAAAGTGATTTATTATATTTGATTTATTTGATCTTAATATCCTTATTGATACTATTGCTGCCTGGACTAGCATTGGGAACTTTGGGGCCATCTGTTAGTTAGAAGAACGATGCGATGACATATTTTTTATGCAAGTTTGTCTTTAATTTATCGTTGTATAAGTGAAAACGCTTTTTTGTTGAATCGATAACCTTCAATAAATACATGGATTGCCCAAGATAATTTAAAATCCTCGCTAAAAGCAGCAATTACAATATGGAATAATGTAAGACAAATTAAATGCTGAATTGCCAACATAGTAAAAATTAAATAATAAATAATTTAAAAATATAAAGTATGGCCATATTGAGATAATTATGAAAAGAAAATATGATGAGCCAAGTATATGTAGAGAAAAACTTTCAAATTTGAGAATTACCAAATTCCATTTCATAAATTGCGTTGATAAAAGTTGGTACTTATACCTAATTAATTTTTGCTAGGTATTGTTTTGAATTTCAAGACAATTCTACTTTGTTCCTTGCATTATCTGGTTTAATCAATTCCGTTTTAACCATCATAATAGAATGCTTTCTTATACATCAAAAGTTTATGATGATGCTATTGTCAAAACAGGGAAAAATATGAATGAATATATAATCTTAGTTTACTTATTTTAATAATTCAGAATTACTATAAACAATTTAAATGTTAGTGTTGAGTAAATTACTACACTACAATTTAAATATTATTATACTACACTACAATTTAAATAGTAGTGTAGTATAAATCCTAAACTATTTGCAAAATATTTTCTATTACAATGTTACTATGCAGCAATGCAATCTCCTATTTTATTGCTATCTTACTAATATATCAGCTTTTAATTCGAATTGAAAATAGAGAGTCCAGGGGACAGGAATATATCTATATTTTAGTCACAAATTGAAAAGTTGACAGTTAATTTATGAAGTTTTTAACGACCAAACATGTTTTGTGGTTTGATTTTAGTTTTGTCTCCTATCTATATATACTTTATACATTCTTCATTTATTTATTATTAAAATTAATTATTTCTTTCATCATTATCATCATATAATATATAAAAAATATAGTAAGCAAAATACAAATGACATATATTCAAAGAAACATTATAGAAATCCAAAACATACAAAGACAATTATTTCATTTGCAATGCAAACAGCCGCAAAAGTGCTAAACACTATACAAGTACTTGCTAAATATCAAAACTCTACATGATTATTCTTTCTCTCCTATGAGATGACTAGATATCTACTTCTAGGATTTATGTAGTTTCCATGAAAGGGCAAAGAAGCTTCTATAAAGATATTGTATCATCGCTTTTAATAGAGAGGTTTTCAAAGGTTTAATAGAATAATAATGGAATTTGAATCCTTATTATAAATCAAATGTCGGACGCAAATTGGAAATAAAAGTACCATCATTGCATAAACACATTACACAATCTTGTAACCAACAAAAATAGCCTAAAATAAATTTAATTTCAGATTCCTCCATTTTATTTTTAAGTCACCAAATAGCCATCATTATCGGAAGGTTGCAGACACCAGTCAGCAACCGTTAAACTATTTGTAGTCTGACACCTGAGTTAAGCAATATTACAGATTCGAGAAACTGCTTTCATTATTTCTTAGTATGGTCAGGGAAATTTAATGTTATTTTTTCATAATTAAATATCCTTTCATTAAATTAGTATAAATAATTCTTAATTGTCTTGAGATTATGACTTTTTATAATCTCAAAGACTTGAAGCAGGTTTGTGAAATTATATAAATAGACGCGACATATTTCTAAAATAAGTATATTTATTAGTGAAGAATCTAATAAATCTTTATGATAATTTTTTTAAATATCATTAAATTATTATTAATGATAAATATCACTTTTAATAAAGTCATTTAAAATCTCTTACAGATATAAAAGATATGCAGACATTTTATATGAAGGTAATATGAATGACATTTTAAAATTTTAGATTACAATTTCAAAAATTATGTATATTTTATGAAATAATAAAATAATTGCTGTAAATAAATATTTTTTTAATTATTTGGCTGATAATTCTTAATCTATACCTTTAATCTCTTATGTACCTTTTAAAACCGCAACCTAATTAATTTTATGATGTTCAGACTTATTTTGAAGAATTAGAACTTTTATTTTATGAATATACTTTCCATGTAAAATAAAAATATTTCGTTATACTAATTAATAAAGGTATTATATTTCGAGTTTTATAAGAGAACAATATTATTTGAGTGAACGAAAAACATTGAATAAGAAGTTCAGAATAAAGACAGTTCTTAAAATGAAATAAATCAAAATTAATTAACCTACACTTTATTTATTTTAAGGGTACAGTAAATTCTGTACACAGTTTTGAAATCAGAAATATCTGTAAAAGAATAATAAGGGATATGCTGAAATGACGCCCACTAAACACAAAAAGGAACTATGCTATCTGAATCAACGAGTAAAGATCGCTTAATGCTTTGCTGTTAATAAACGCCTGTGCACTCGTCTAATTTTAGAAACTCTTTTGTATGCTAGAATTATTGATTTGACTTAAAGACTTGTTTTTGCATTTAGGAAGACTGAGCAATATTTTCACTTCACAAATTTCAGCGAAATGCATTCCCCACGTTTAACTTTGCGTTTATATTCAATTTGCTCACTGATTATTATCCGATTTTTTTAAAAAAAACTTTACAACATGATAGCTAATGATTTTAATTACATCTTTATGCATTTTAATTAATCTATTTATAATTAAAGGTGTTTTCGTTAAAAAAAATGACAATTTTTGATAAATCCATTGAAAAGTAAAATTTCGTGAAAGAAGTATTATAAAGTTCTGTTAAAACTGAAATAGAAAAATATAAGTACTAAAAGTGATTTCTAAAATAGGTAATTGAAACTTTACTTGTGGTTTGATTGGGGAACATAATTAAACCACAAGTAAAAAGATAAAATCATAAAATTTACAAAATATTTTTATTTATTCCTTCTATGTGCACTATTTTTGCAATTTCATTAAATAACGTACTTTATAGGAGAGAATATACTCTAAAGATTTCAAATAAAATTCTATAATATTTTTTTTATTCATCTTTGTCGAAAAATGGGATACTAAAAAATTTCACATGTAAATTTCCAGCTAATAAAATTTATGGAGCGGATAGAATTATTCCTATTCTAAAATTTTGTTCTACGATTTCAAATGGATTTTGATGGGTCATTATTCGGAAAAAGCTCTAAAATTTGAATTTGAAGTTAAAATTGTACTTCGAATAAAATGCCTTCAAATAACAAGGAATTGAAAAAGCCTTGAATATAATATTACAGGAAGAATGCTAAATTTAAATTTAAATCTCTGTATCTTTTTCGAAATAACTACTAAATTGAAACCACATCAAATAACATATCACAATTATAGAAAAAGGACGATTTTTGATCCATGAATTCAGACTATTTAAAAAGTCTTTTAGCAATTTTTCATAACCTTTACTTTAAGAAAATAGATATTTAAAGCAATAATGCATACATTGTTATGAAAGTTTTAGAATTTCGGTCTTCAAAATTCTGAGACAGCTCTAATGTTACTTAAAAACGTGAAATTAATTTAACTAAACGGTTATCTTAGTATCCATATACATTCCGATATAATTGCATACCCATATTTCCAGGTAAATGTTTGATAATAAGTCAGTCTTATTTTAGTTTTGTTACTTTCTATCTGGCACATGTACTTTTCTAATGAAGGAAAGACCCATCATCATGAAACTGTTAAAAACTTAAGTAACTTAGTCGTCTTTTCTTTTACATTTTGTTAGTTTGCATAACTATTTGTGTTGTAAACTGCACAATGTTCTTCTTCCATAGCATTAAACAATAGTAAAAATTCATGCAAATAAATATTTGATCAGTTTTATGAAACTGGTTTGAATTTTAGTGCAACAATGTAGTCTTTAGTTGTAAATCAGACAAAAAAGAAATTACTTAAAGTCAGCAATAATAAGAAGGAGAGATATTTGAGATGAAGATTATTTGCAAGAAAAAAAGCGTTTGCGTTTGTAATATCACATAAATAGAGAAAATACATATAAATAAATATTTGGTTTATAATTTTGTAAATGACTTAATTCTTTTTAAAGAAAGAAAATGGGATTGAGGGAATATTGTCCCTAATTTAGATAGCAACCGTACTTAAGTTGGGTATATTTATGATCATATATATTTGTTTTTAGAAATTTCTGTTTCTCTAATCAGATCATCTGAATAAAATATATCCTTTGGCTGAATAATTATTTTTATTTCTTTATAAATCATTTACATAATGCAATGATGCTTTCTTTATATATCATTTAAATCATGCTCTATAAATCATTTAATTGTATGCTCTATAAATCATTTAAATGCATGCTCTATAATTATTTAGCAATATAGTTTTCAATAAGGCTTGTCATTTTTTATCAGCATCTATAGTTATCTCCAGAGCATAAATTTTTAAGTGGATTTTAATATTAAGCACTTTATTAAATGTTTTAGCAATATATAATATCTAAAGCAAAAATTAGCGTAAAAGCAATTAAACAGATAATTTTCACTTTAATTAATGGATAGAATAAGAAAAAAATATTCCAAAGGAGATCATCTAATTTGTTAAAATGTAAAAGGAATTTATTTTTAAATGATAATAAGTTATTTAATATTTTTAAATAAAGTATTTATTTTTTTATGTCTGCATCAACAATATTTGTCTCAATTTTATTTTATTTAGGTTTTATTTGTATAGTAAATTTTTTAGCTTGTCATTTTTTTTTTTTTTTGAAAAATATCTTGATACTTCCAAATTTCAAACTGGGAATGAAAAATGCCTCAAATATCAAATTATCTCTACTTCTTTGGTCTTTAAATTATCCTGAAGATGGAATTTACTGTATGATCATTTCCAGTCTTATTTTTCATTTATGCAATATTCTAAATTGTAAATGGAATTAGAGCTCTAGTTTAGTCTTAAAAAAATAATAATACAATTTATTCCAAAACGATTCAAATATTTTTTGACTCAAACATAACATTAAACTCAGTATGATTTGTTTGCTTATTGATGTTAATAATGAATATAGTTTTCAGTTGATTTTGCTACATTTTAAGACTAGAAATCGGGAACTATTCACCGCTTTTTTATATTTTTTTTTTTCAAAATGTTTGCTGATAATTCACATTGGCATTCTTTTCAAACAACACTCCCAAAAAATGATGTCACTCATAGAAACACCAGCTATAACCAGACAGTTAAAAATGTATTTGATCATTCTTTACTAATTAATTATCAATTTCATTAGATAAGATTAAAATGTATCTCCTAATGAAAACGATATCTCTGAAAAATCTTATCTTGCATAGTAAGCATATAAAATGCTCAAAAGAACTAATCGGGGCAAGTGTTTTAACTTTATCAAATAATATTATGTAACTGATTTTGTTTAATCTGCATATCATTTTTTGTGATATAAATCAAATAAATGATATTTATTTATTGCGTCATTGGTGGTTTGGTTGTATATACGTTATGCATAATTTAAATTTAAGTCATACAAAGACGTCTTAATTTCACTAAAAATATATTTGTAATGTAAAACTGTATTCAAGTGCTAACTGAATTTTTATTTGGCTATGTATTTTCAAATCAGTATGTGTTTTGTAATAAGGTAAGATGAAAAAATGCTAAACTGTTTAAATAAAAATATTTTATTAGTGTTTTATAAGAATGCGGTTTTCCTTTTATAATTTATTCTTATAAAGGGTATAGAATAATTGTCTACTCAAATTCGCTATCCTGATTTGTATACAGAATCAAGATCTAGATAAATTATAAACATAAATATTTCATTTCTGACTTTATGTAAACAATTTGACGAACTTGAGCACAAAAAAATATGTAACATTCCAATGCTCATGCACACAATACAACTTCAGTTTCCAAATTATATTTTTTATTTCATCACTAAGCGTGGGTAATATGTGAATAGTATCAGTGTGTGTATTAATATTAGAAAAAATCGAAATTCTTTCACTTTAAAAATATATATGATAATTTAATTTAAATTGAAATTGCATCACATTAATCCATCAGAAGATAACACAATTTACATGAAATTACATACATTTATGCATAGTTACATATTTCCTTGAGATAAATCCCAGATGATAAATCATCATTCGCGAATTTACGTCTGTTTCCTCCTATGCCCTGTTCTGAATGGTCCATCATAATCAGTTTTCAGACTGAGGCTTTCAACCTTTCAGCTTAATATGAAATGTGGTAGAAGTGGAATCAATTATAAATGCAGATTAACTCCTGTAGTGCGAACTCCATGTATAAAGCCCACATCTGAGGGTACAAGAGCTTTCTGGCCCATTATCAGACTGCTGCTCTGTCACTACATCACTCCCTTCTGCTACAGAGATAGGGGGGATACCATCCAGCATTGTTCCTCATTAAAGACTAGACAGTTGGAAATCAATCATCAAGTTAAATGCTCTAGTTAACAATTAAATTGATAACCTATTGGGACGATTATTTTTATGACTTTGTCACATATCTATTATTTTGAATAGTTTAATTGAATTTCATATTCATGGAATATCAAATTCAAATTGTTTAAATGAAATTTTGCAGTATTACATATTATATGTAAAAACTCCTGTAATGATTTTTTTTTAAATTCTTGATAACAGATTAATAATTTCCAATCGAATTCACGTTCTTTTCACATGTGTCTCACATAAAAAAACCAAAAGAAATTGAAGATATTCTGACATTAATTTAGCATTAACAAACTTACTTGTATAATTTTAAAAAAAAAATCCCTTTGCATTATTTTGATTACAAAGTGCTTAAAAACTCCGATTGTTTAATAATTGCATTGAAAAAATTGTTAAGAAATTATAATTTTATTTGTGATATTTTTAGAAATATTTCCAAGCGAAATTCGAATTTCGGGAATCGTATTAAAGGAGAAAGTAAACTCACTTTCTATTAATTTTAAACAAAGAAAGAAACATTAAGGTGAAATTTGATCAGATAGTTATTAAGTATAAGAGTATAAAAAGAATTTCAATTTTTTCTCACATTGTTATCTCCTGAAATTTGCGTTTATATATTCGCTAATCTTCCGAAGAATTCTTAAACACAAATATATTTGTATTTCTCTATTTGGAGCCATTGCCAATCTTAGAAATATAAAGTACGAAAAGTCTAAGTACTTCATAAATAAAAACCCAGCAATTTTTATTTATTTATTTTGGACTTGCTTAGGATAAATAATCAGATTTGACATACTATTTGATAATAATAACAACAATGATATGCAGATCATTATTCTGTAAAAGCAAATTGGTATATAGGTTTTGAAAAGAACATAAAACAAAAGACCCAGACAATTTACTTTAAATTCTATTTCAACATTAAAAGTAATATTTCCCTTGTACCTGTAACATCTTTTAAATATTAGTTTACTTAACTAGTTATTTATAGTGTGCATAATGATCAAATGCGCGATTTAAACACATTTCATGAAATATATTTTTAGTCATAAATGTTTTTAACTTCGAAATATTGGTAAAGCACAGTTGTCTCTTTTTAGTGATATATTCTTCCATTAAATGAAAGAAAAAATACAGAATTGAACTAAAATTTATTTACAGTTTTAATACTAGCTACATTGTCAGACATTATCTAGATTATTAACTAAATAATTAGAAAAATATTCTGAAAAGTAGTGTTTTATCGTTTTGTAATAGATAACATCATTGAAATAGCTTTTGAGTAATAACAGCAAATTGAACAAAGTAAATATAAAAGAAGTTAATTACTCAGCGGATATATTATTTATATTTTGTATTTAAATTTGCTTATTTAATTTTATTTAAAAAATAATACCAAGCCTCATTTTCTCACAAATGAATTAAAATATTTTTCAAAAACTCTTGCGGAATAAAGAATTTAAAAATAATAATTTGTGCGATTACTACTTTTTAAAATTAAGCAAAATAGAGTGCCCATGCTTTTTTAAAGAAAACATGGTAAAAATACCATGGCTGGAATTTTTTCTTCCATCTCTTAGTAACACATACAGTCCTATTCTATTTTAGAAGAAATCTACCAAAAATAACTTGTTTCTATGCAAATGTATTTGCACTTCAGGTTGTTTCTAGGAAAAGAGGATGAAAAATCCATTTCACGAAGCGAATATTTTATAAGCCCCAGGGCATCTCTTTGTGATACTTTCTCTTATCATAACCTCTAATAGTTTCAATAGAATTCTAAAGTAGCAAGAATGAGACTATCATTCTTTCAGTGAAAATATTTTTTTCCAGCTGAAAATTCACAAATTTTTTCCAGAAAACAGTACATGGAACAACAACGTTCTGAAAAATCACACTATTTTCTTTACATTAAAAAGGGGCTAGTATCATAAAATAAAATGTCTTTCTGAAGATTGTTATCAGAGCAGGAAAGAAAAGCGAGGAATTACTTTTTTTTTACTTTTGACAAACTTAGAATGGAATTGGAAAAAAAAGAAAGAAAAAAAAACCTCGCCATCAAATATCACGAATGATAACAATATGCCCTTCAAATAACCATCGAATGTTTTATATCCATCTAACACCCACCTTAAAAATATGAAACGAAGCATTTCAATGTTATAGCTCATTTCAAAAAGACTTCTAGTATTTTTTTCTATATTTTATTACTCCAGAAATATCTCCTTTGACTATCGTCAGCATAGATATGGAAATTGAACAAGTAATTTTATTTCCATGTTTTAAGTAAATGATTCAAGTAGGATATTAAATTTTCTTTTGCAGTTTATGAAAATAAAGTTTATACGACTCGATTAGTTTTGAAGTTCATTTTTTTATTTCCTTCTGGGTTCATTTCTTTTATGATTCGGGGGGGACTATAATGATATATCCCCTGAAGATATTTATATAACTTTTAAAAAAATTAGAATGAAAAGTTAAAGAACACAGTGGGTTTTTCAGTAAAAATGAATAAAAATGATAGTAAAATGCATTTTGGTTGAGTTATGAATCTTTTATTTGATACCTTGAAAGAAATTTAAGATGAAGTTTTACAATAATAAAACATAAAAAAATTGGATGATAAAGAATTTGAAATGAAATGTTATGTTTCATATAGAAAAAAAAAGTTTAATATTCCCTCTTCCAAACTGAGAAATGATACATTCTCTGTTGAATTTATTTACTCAATTCAATCGGAAATTATAATAAATTCCTACCTTCTTAACTATATAATATTATTTTTCAAATTACATTGCAATTTTAATACATAGAATAATATATTCTTAGAGTTAAAATATTTTCATTACTGAATGAATAATGAACTTCCATAAAACGTTCAGAACCCTGCAGGCAGACAGAAAAAAATACTATTAAATTTCTTCATTTTTATCAATTATCTAAAGGATAAAATTCCGAATGCATACTATAAATGAAACGACATAGAAAGATTACAAGGATATATTGCAGTTGCTGAAATAGCTTTCATATTATATTTGCCTTATCAAATCTCGGAAGATGGATGAGTTATTTTACTACTCTGGTGTATTTACATTCATTTTTTCACGTAAGAAATCTCAGAATATAAATTTATCTTTCAGTAACAGAAATTTTGGTAAAAAAAATCTCAATATATGCATATATTTTTTAAAAGGAAGCCACTTTATGTGTTGCTGATAGGTTTAGGATTAATTTAGTTCCCTTCTCTTCGTGTTTTAAAACAATACTATAGATATTTTGCAAAGAACTTCATAATTTTTACCTACTTTCTACCTAAGAGGACAAAAGAGCCAGGACCATTCTCCAGTTTTTCTTGCCATACCAAAATGATACATATTGAGGAAAGACGACTACAGTCTCAACAATAGATTCTTTGTTATAATATTTTGGGAAGTTAATTTGCTCGAATCTAGAAATATTCCAAAAGTGTATTTTATTCTTTTATTAAACTATTTTTATAAAAGATATTTCAAAAGCCATAGGCGTAGTTCTATCCATTCTCTCTGTAAATGATGTATACCAGAAATTTATTACTAGAATTACCAGAAAAACTATGGCTAAAATTTTCCTTGATTTAATTATTTGTGTTATGATTAAAGCAGTTCAAATTTAAGTTAGGAAGATTTATGTATTCACCACTAAACAGAACATACTTCCGTTAAATATGCTTATTATTTTCGAGTAGCTATAAAATCCCCATTAAACTACACCGAATCATAAGAAAAGTTATGTAAATTCAATAAAAGGAAGTCGAATTAAAATTCTAATTCTAATTAGCTCATCTAAAATTATCAGCTGCATATTACTCAATAAAACTTTAATTCTTATTAGATATTCAATTGTGAAATAAACAACTAAGGATAGGTTTAACTACATTTATCTTTATCTTAATTTGAAAATTATATTAATGATGAATCCTTAGTCACTAATAAATGATAATTATTATAAATCATATAATCTTTTGGTAATGACAAAAATAAATATATAATTAAAGTTTATTTCAAGAAGGATATTACTTCCAGTAATTACTTGATAAAACTGCTTGCATCACTTAATTTATGAAACTATAGAAAGAAAAATTAAGGTATAATGTATTTTAATTAAGGGACATATTTTTATTTTCAGCCATAAAGAAAAGAAATTTCAATAATTTATTGATGTACTATATTAGCTTAAAAATTAATAATTTATTTTGCATAATAGAAAAATTAAAACGCATATTATTTTTTCAAGATACAAAATTTATTGAATATTTAATGTTGCTTAGAATTAAATGTATTTAATGGTTTCCTTTTACAAACAATTTTCCTCATTAATTAAGATAAACTATTTTAGTTAACTAATCCCTTTTAGAAGTTTTCTTTCAATATTGAAATTTATTAATTTAATAGTTGACTTTTTAATTCCCAAGATTAAAGAACGTAAAAAATTCTAAATTATTTTTGAGATTTTTAATTTGATTAAAAAGCAGAATATAAAAATAATTATTCTGATTAACTTAAATATGCTACGTTAACAGAAATATAATATATATATAAATTCCTCAGTATATTTTTATTTTACAGAGATGGTTTTTTCAAGCATTTTAATTTAATTTTATATTCATACAAAAAGAAAACGTAAGTCCTTTAATAACATTTTCTGTATTTATCTCTTTCAAAATAAGCTATTTGACAGTGTAATTAACAATTAAACATTTTGGGATATATTTTGTCATTTAGCACTTATAACTTATCTTTAAACTAATAAAAAATACTTCAATAAAAATTATTAGAAAATGCCAACATTTTAAAAAAATTAATAACTTATTAAAAAAGTCAAAGAATTATTTCATTTAATATGTAAAGAAATTAGAAATGAAATGCATTTAATATGTAAAGAAACTGGAAGTAAAATTTATGTAATATGTAAAGAAATTAGAAATAAAATTTAATTAATGTGCAAAGAAATTAGAAATAGAATGTATTTATTGAACAAAGAAATTAGAAAGGAAATGTATTTAATACGTAAATAAGTTGAAAATAAAATTTCTTTATATGCAAAGAAATTAAAAATAAAATTTATTTGATATGCAAAGAAATTAGAAACACAATTTATTCAATGTTCAAAGATATTAGAAATAAAGTTTTTTTAAATATGCGAATAAATTAGAAATGATATTTATTTAATAAGCAAGAAAATTAGAAATAAAATTGTTGAACGAAGAAATTAGAAATGAAATGTATTTGATTTGCAAAGAAATTATAAATACATTTATTTGAAAAGTAAATAAATTAAAATTCAGTTATAAAGCTTATTTAATAATAAAAAATAGAAAAAAATATTCATTTAATTATATTACAGATATAAAATGTATTTTTCCCATTTCAGAATATTAAAATCTACTCTAGTTTTGGAAATAATTAAAAAAAAATAATGAAATTTTCATCTCGCTATGCTTAAAAATTGAATTTGGGGAAAGAAATTTGAATAGTTTTATTATTACTTTAGATGAAAGCAGAAATTCTTTCATTTCAACTTCCTCCATAAAATGGGTAAGAGTTTGCATGTTTCAGTATAATTTTCGCATTATCTTTCGGGTTTTCATCTCGATTAAAAAAACTGCTGAGACTATCAAGAATTAAAGTTTCAAAAGCAAGCTCCCTTCATTTGTCGCTTATAAATTTAGTCAACCAAAAAAGAAAATAAATAACTTATCATCTTTAAGATTACGACGCTCATATCATTCAGATAATTCTGCTTTCGAAGGACCATTAAAAGAAGCAATTTCAATCGATAAAATTAATACTCTTGAGTTATATTGACAAATTATTGTTAATTACCTGTCTTTCATTTAAACTACAGCTATCCCACTAGTTTCCGAAAGAAAATTTCCAAAAAAATGTTTGATGTTTCTTATGCAGATAAGATCATGAATAATAGGTATAGAATGATTAATGAAACGTATTGATGATGAATAAAAATGAAAATATTTAAATATATATAAGGTGTTTGAGGTGCAATAATGTTTTGATGTAAATTTCAGCATTTATTTACAATTCTTTATTTTTCAGAGAAAAAAAATAGTTCCAAAAGTCACCGCTAGGGGAATATGTGGCTCTGTGTAATAGAAAATTGAATGTTAACAAATGCAATTCAATACGGAAATAAAATTAACTTTTATTTTGCACATTCAAATCATGTTCAATGTGGCTGTTTGTGGACCACATATTGCATTTTGTGCACAGTATTCACAACAGCAGAAAATAACATGCATGCAGGAATCTCTCGTACAGACCGTGATATGTTATTCTTCAATGTAGGCAGGTCCTGGACAACTCCTTAATAGAGATATATCCTTCTCCTTCTTTTCTGCGTCCTCTGTTACCCAGTTAGTGATATTGCAGATAAAGAGATTTTATCGGTATTTATGTAAATTTTTCACTTTTTTGCAAGTGTTGATATATTGCTCGTGAACTAAATCAGCAAATGTGCAAAATAAAAGGTAATTTTATTTCCGTACTGATTTGAATTTGCTAACATTCTGTTTCGTATTACACAGTGCCACATATTCCCCTAGCGGTGATTTCTGGAACTATTTTTTTCGTGGAATCCTCCATCCTTTGTCTTGTTTAATCTTAATACGTCATTCTCGCAAATAGATCGTGCTACAGAACACTGTGAGCACTGTCAGTTTAGTTACGGCCAGATCTCAGATTGGGTGTTTTATTTGGAATAGGTGTTTTGAGTTTTGCATAGTAATAAAGAAAAGCAAAATTGCATTTTGAATCTCATCGCTTTGCATTATTGATTTAAAATTAAATAGAAATTCATCTCTTACATCAATATGTCAAACAAAATTGCATTTGTCTGCAAGAAACATTTTAGAGTTTGAAGTGTTAAATTTACAAACTTAAGAATAGGTAGACCACCACTCAGTCAATCTGTTGACTGATATGGTGGATGAAATGGTATATTTAGGCGTTTCCTTTTATAACATGATATTCTTATACAATATATTGAAATGGGCTTTTCGAAATAGTTCATTAAATAATATACAAACATCCTATTTTTTTGTCGTTGTTTTGGGAAGTATACTGACAGAAGACAAAGAGATTTCAAAACATCATTTTTAAGCAAGAATTCTTAGCGATCCACATTTCTCGTTTAAATTAAACTACATACTAAATTTCACTTTTGAATTTATATTTCTTCAAAAGCATTTAATTTTTGAAATATTTAAAATATGGACATTTATCAAATCTTCAAAATCGAATTTCTTGGAAATAATGATTATTTATTTTCATATACATCACTGACGAATATTTAATTTTTTTTTTATATATTATTATTTTTAAATAAATAATTTACCCGATGCTTTATTTCTAATGACAAAATAAAAAATTCGTCTACTGCATAATTGAATAGTTATTCTGGTGTTTGATAGTTCATGTGATATAAGATTTTTAGGTGGGTATTTTTTTGTAGTTTAGTATTATACATATATTAGCTTTTAACTACTTATATGAATTAATTATATGAACTGTCAAAATATAATCCAAAATTTTAAGGACATGAATATCAGTTTTTAATACCTTTATATAAATTTCCTTATTCTCTGTATTCATATGGACGATTCCATGGGGGGGGGGCACTTGATATGTGGATGAGAACTTTCTGACAGTGTGGTTGGTTTTCTTACATTGTTGTTGAATACAGAAATATAGGGGGTCGGCTACCTCCTTTCCATAACAGGATATCTTCCCACAAGAAGGTATGTACCTCAGCCGGCGATGGCCTTTAGCATTTATTCTTAGTTCCAGTTAATGATTTTGCAGCGTAAAGCTCACTCCAATATAAACCGAATGGCTTTAATTGGGTTGGGATAATTTTTTTGAGTGGCGACCACTCTTTACACAATTCTTATCTCGAATCCATTTGTATCGGAAATTTGTATCGGATTATGAAAATATTTTATCAATTAACACTCTTAAAAATGGTTTTGCTGGAGACTAATATGCGTAAAAGGTATTAAACAATTGAGTTTTTTTAAAACTTTTTTTGTCGTTTACATCGTGATTTATACATATTAATTCGCTCAAACATCCTAAATAATTTCCTTCCGCTTGTATATATTGGGTAGTTCGGAAAGTCATTTCGTATTTTTTTGTCAAAATGAAAAGAAATTTTCGTTTAATGAATAAATTATTTATTAAATTATAAAATTGCCATTCTGGTCTAATACCTTTTGCCATATTTTTGGTAGTAACATGATTACACGCTCATAAAAGTTTTGGTCTTTGCTGTAAAAAAAAAAAAAAAAACTGATCGAGGTGTTTTTTGGCCTCCTCATTTGAAGGAAAAATTTTGCAAATCAGTTCTGGTACTGATGTACTGTTAACACATCTTCTCCACACATATTGGCTAATTTATTTCTGGCTTGAACAGCATTTTTACCTTTTATAGCAAAAAAGAAAAAAAATGACGAAAATGCTGTTTATTGCTCTCCATATTTAAAAGGGCACCATCCAAAAACTACTGCGAAGAATCAGCTGCACTTTTTCACTCTCAAGCCTTGCTATATCAGCTCTTAAAACATAAAATGATTTTGCGGTTTAAGTATGAAATTGGGTGCGAAAAATGCAATTAAATCCTTTGGCAGGAAAAAACGAAATTACTTTCCGAACAACCTAATACAATACTGTTTTTTTTTTTTTTTTTCGTTTTCGTTTTGATCTTGTATTATTTTAGATTTACATGTATACATATCTTTAAAATATGCCAATGGAAACGAGCAGCCGTCGTTTTGTTTTCGAAAATTCGCTAGCAACATTTTGCAATTGTTTCTGAAATAAAGATTTTATATACTGTGCAAAAATATTTTGATAAATGGAATGTAAAGAACTCATTTTATTGTCTCACATAGTCTGAGATAACAATATTTGAACCGTCTGAGTTGACATTTGTGTCAGCTGTCATAAGAATGTGGGAATTATTTAAATAATACAAATATATCATTCACAATTCTTGTAGCCCCATATATATTTATTGTACATATAAATTGAAATGCTTATATATTTCCTTTTGTATGATATTTTTCATATAAAAAGTTCCATTTGATTCTCATTTAGTGACAATCGATAAAAATGTTTTTATATAATACAAAATACTTGGAGGGATTGAAAAATATTTTGGAATGATATAATCTTCAAAACTAACAAAGAATTTTTTGCCTGCATGTATGAGAGATTAAGGAAGAAAAAATATATATATTTGTTTTAACATTTAAAAATTGTATTATAATGATTATGGTCTTTATTAATAAACCACCAGTTTATAGCACACTCACTGGTTTTTAATTATATTGTTTTCAAGACTAATTTGACTCTTGACAAAAATAACCAAAAGCTTTTTTTTACATATTGCACCCTACAATTAATTATACTATGTTATGATGTCTATAATGCTACTTCATATTATTTTATACGCATTAGTAAACCTGCTATTGCTTAAATTCATAGATTATATAAGCAAAAACTTATTTTAAATTTATGTGCAGTTTTTGGGTTGTAAAGTTTCCGGAAAATCATTTTTATGTGACATTATCTGCCTGATGTACGACTGGTTTGAAAGATATATACTATTCAGACATATATAGTTAATTGGTTGAATGTGAGCTCTCTTGTAATCCATAAATCATTGCTTACATTTCTAAAAACCTTGAACTGTGAAGAGTGAGCTGCAAATGCAACAGGTGACTACTATTCGCAGTTAATTGAAATAACTGGTTAACAATCCCGCCTCAGATATGCTCTTGTAGTAGCCGATAGAATCCTGAAATACAAGTCAATTGTGTCAGATGGTTTTACAAAGGAGGGCTGTTATAGAGTATCCAGTTGCATACGTGCTTCTCACATGACGCCAAATAACTAAAAGGGTTAACTGAATTTGTTGAATTTTACAACAATGTGCAAGTTAATAGAAGTCTTTGTTTCCTTAAATACTATTTTAGATATTGGTTTATGTCTTTAATTGCAATTCTATATATCGATTATTTATTTTTAATTACAATTCTATTGATCACAAATTAATTTAAGAGGATTTCATTCTTACTGTGCTAGTGATTCATCATTATACCAAACGTATTTGAATAAAACGCGTTTGTTTAGATGTATGCCTGACCATGCTCCTCTTTGCCTGCCTTTTGTGTCTTGTATATAGTCGAAAGAGATCATTGCTAAATCTCAACTGAATAAAGAATTGGTTATTGATATGATTTCTTATGTTTATACATTTATATTGATAGAACATATTTACATTACAAAATGATTTTGCTGCACAAATGTAAATCAATTGATCTAAATTTTACTTTTGGTATTGGAAATTATTTTTATGCTGAATTGCCTGTTTGTTTTTGCCTCTTAAATCCGATTGAAAATATATGCGATATTTTAGAATGGCATTTCTGCCTTTAATTAATACTTTACAGATCTTTAGAATCAACAAATTGATTTGTTTCTATGAGGGAATTCTATTAAAATGAACCACTAATTTCAGTACAAACATTGAAACTGCGCCTGTATAACTGTAAAAGGTGATCACACTGGATAGTGAACGGTTACTATAAATAAAACTTATTAAAAGCAAATTATAATGAAAAATTACTTTTAACTCATCAATGGTTGTCACAAATAAACATAACATTTTTTTTTATTATTATTCTGACAGATGTTCTTCAATGTGGCCATCCAAAATAATTAAATTTTCGAACATTCAAAATAGAAATATTCAAAGCTTTATAACTAAGTCAAATTTAATAACATCAGAGTGGGGCTTTTTTGTGTAAAATGTTCGTACACTGAAAAGATTTTATTTAATATTACTATTAAAACTAGGATATTGTATTAAAAGTTTTATTCTACATTATTTCCTTAGCAGTATATGTGTTAAATTTACTTATATAAAATATAATTTAAAGTCCCTTTTTCATCTACAAATATAAACCAGCTGGATTATAACTGGCTATTAAATACCAATAAAATAGACAATTTGCATAAATATATAAAGACGATATAATATTTAAACCCTAATAATTTATTGTAATTGCAAAAATTCTAAAACAATTTAAGTATTTTTATCTGATTTATTCCCCTGTATAGAATAATTGATATGTCAACTACAATATTTCGATTCGTATAAAATAAAACGATTTTATTTTTATTTTCAGGATTTATGATCATTCTGAAGACTGCAGCCCTTAGATACGAAATAGATCGCAAATTTGTTCGAACAAAATGTAAAGATTTGAAGAAACAAAGCATTTATGTTTACCTAGAAAAATGTTTACGATATTTGGAGCTTCCCCTTTTTTTTTTCTTCAAACATTATATATCCAATTCTATGTTATGCTTTTGGAGTAAGGAGATGCATAAATAAAATGTACATTATTGATACATTTTTTCTTGTATTGGAATTTATTTATTAAGATATTTTGCAGCATTTCTGAAATAGAAAATATTTTCAAAAATGAAAAAAAAAATCCCTGTATTCTAATTAACAAATTAATTTTAGGAACTGACGCTTCATTTTAGTTAATTTTTGATAGAAACTAAAAACAATTTTTAATTCAAACCATTTTAATTGTACTGATGCTTTATCTTTCTAAACTTTTTAGCCAAACATTTAATTTAACGCTCTTAGATAAGGTTGGAAATTATGATGCCAAAAATAATTTTCGTATATAACAGTAAGAAATGAAATAAATTATGTTCACTGAATATATTTCATTACGAAATGATTCTTCCAGCTATGTTAAATTAGAGCAATACTAAAATCAATATTTTGATGAATAGTTACTTTCAAATGCAGAGCATAAATGTGGAAAAGAAACATAAATCACAAATGAAATAAATCAATTATTCACTAATTCCAAGTGAAGTTATCATTACTTCATAAATGATTGTTTTTCTAGCAGATTTTTCCAGTGCAATATATCTTCAACTGGCATCACTCTATTAATTTTCTGAAAGAGAAATTTTTTCGTCAGAAAAAATGTCTTCTCGTATTCAAGATGATGTGTGTCCTACTCTGTAACAGATGTATAATTATTATATTAGAGCCCTGTACTGCATAAAATATAGTATATCATGCCGAAATGTATTTGTTATAAAGCAAGAAGCCATACTCTCGCTATATTCGTTCGTTATTCTAGTATACATGTATGAGTGTCTGTATGTTGAGGTATATTAATACTTGATCAAAAAAATATTAATTATTAATTACAAATTTTTCATATAAATTACGATTAATTAATCAATCTTTGATTACTTACTGAACTGCTGTTTACTTAAAGATTTGTTGTTTATTTAATGAAAATGTTATTTACTTAATGAGCTTTGATTTACTTAAAGGTCAGTTGTACTTTACCCAATTAATTTTTGTTTACTTAATGAAATTTTGTTATTTTAATGAACTGATTTTACTAAATGAACTATTGATATTTTAATGAGCTGTATGATTCATAGAACTTATATGTTATTATATGGATATATTTCCATTGTATGACTGTGGAGAAATAACTGAGTATCTTTGATCCATCATTAAAACATCTATTTATAAGAAAGTATGTTTTAAATAAATCCATGGCTAATATTTGATATTTGAAAAAAAGAAGTTATTTGCCAAATAATAACCGTCTGGATCGTTCCTTTTGTTTGTACAATCATATTATCAAGAAACTATACAAACATATGTGTTGAATTTGTTTTAAGTATATTTCATTCCAAATTTAATGTAAATTATATGCGTTGACGTAACAAAGTTCTCTGATTTTATTATATTTCCTTTTATTGAATCTTTCAATCTCTGGCATATCCCTTTCAAAGACAGGTAGAATTGACAGAAAGGCTTTTTTTTTCTGAGCACTTAAGGATGTGTGAAATAAATGTTTAAAAAAATATTAGTACTTATTTTTAAGCAAAATCGATGCTAATTATACTTGTTATACTTATTATAATATCACGAATCAAAATAGGTCATGTCTCTTCTAATTACATATTGAATGCATGCTCTTAGTGTTTCAGCTTTTTTGATAAAATTGTTTTCTATTCTGTTAATCTTATCTGAAACTAATTATCACAACATATTTTAATTCACACATTATCATCTAAAGTGGAATCCACATTTCTTCCATTTCAAAGATCAGGTGACAAATTCGGAAATATTCTTGCTTGGTGCCATAAATGTATTTACTTGTTGTCCATGATAAAAAGACATCCATATAGATCCCTCAAATTGTTCATAAATATTTATGGTTCCAGGAGAAGACAAACACTCACGCTGAACCACACCCGAAATGAAGATTTATTAGGTTGATATAAGCTTTTATTTGGGGTAGCACACCCTGTTTATGACCATTTCCTAAACGGAAAGAATTTATCATGCATGAGAAACACAAGAAATAGACCACTTTATTTTACTCTGTTTTTCCTACTAAGGAATCCTGAATTGTAAACAACGTGCTAATTAATTTAGAAATCGGCTATCCAATATTATCCCACAGTTTAAGAGATCAGAGGAATACTGGTTTCATTAACGCGAATGTCAAAATCAAAAGAGATTTAACTAACCAAAAAGGCCCAAACGAACACACTTTTTTTTACAGTCCAAAGTTTTATTCCTGATCTTAATATTTAAATGAAAAAAAAATATCATACAAAACTCCTTATGTCTAAATATATTACAATATAGAAGTTTTAATAAGGGACGGTTATCTGTTTACTAACATATGTTATACTATTTTTCCGCGTACATTATAACATTTTCATAACTGAAAATATGAAAATAGTTTATTTCTAGCTTATTCCCGCTGGTTTTATTTCAAATAAATAGATGGAACTGAGATCATGCAGTTTATCTCATGTGATGGCGAGGCACCGTTGGAGGCTTTTCCCTCTTTAACGTTGGTTTTAGTTAGTTTTTCATTTACGATTCATTTTAAAGCAATGCGAGGGCCATTCTGGCACGTCGTAATTTTGAACAGTGGTCAGATAACGAGGATGACTCTTGTACAGGAACCACTTCTCCAAACTATTACACTATAGAAGTGGGAGGACGTTTGGCTTTAAGAGATTTGGCAGATACTAGACGCTTACACGACGATTTTTCGGTCGAAAAAGGCTTTAACTGAAATCCTCAAGTTCCGAAGCCGAAAATTTACCATCAGATGATCGCAGAGCTAGGTTGAAAGTGGAGAAGTTGAATTTGGATTAGTATATTTGATTTTTTTTTTCCATAACACCTGCTAATGAGGGGTTAAGTTTTCTTCATAAAATATTTTGGAATGCATGTACATTCACCTTTCCTTTATATCTTATTGAGGCTTTCTTTTGGTTCTATAGTTTGAAAATTGTCTTATAGTGGCTTGATCCAATTTTGTTTAGATTCGACTTTTGAAATAATATTTGGCTTAATATTGTTTAATTTCACTTTTACCGCTTTATTAGTATTCATTATTGTCTTCATAGAACCTAAATTACCTAAGATTTCTGGGTCACGACGGGTCAATACTTGAACGAGAGCCAAATTTCTCACAGAAAAAAAATTCTCTAGTTAGAATTCTACCTTTCATAAAGTATTCTGGCTGGATTTATCATTTTCTTCTTTTTATTATTCATTGTTGCAATTTAAACAAAATTTATTTTTAATCTGGCTTA
The DNA here is from genome assembly GCA_026543055.1 of Argiope trifasciata. NCBI lineage: Eukaryota > Metazoa > Arthropoda > Arachnida > Araneae > Araneidae > Argiope > Argiope trifasciata. The sequence goes on from JAPMOQ010031793.1 coordinate 3,161,365, forward strand.
TATATATATATTACTGCAAAAGAATTTATTTAATTAATTATTGCAATTGTTGCTGGAAATGACATCTAACTAACAATGATGGAGACAACTAACATCAACTAACAATGATGAAGAAACGATTTTTGGATGCGATCGAAGCTGTCTGATATAAATTCGATTTTACTATAGCGAAAATTGTTCGTTCTATGAAATCCTCTATTGCGTTAAAGACGAATCCTAAATGAGGGATTTAAGGCAGAAGACCTCCCCGCGACCATCAAAGTCTTTCTCTTTTCGGGTAGGCGAGTCGTCTTGGTCAGTACCAAGGTAACCCCTTAGTAAAATATTATACACATACGTATACGGCGAGTGGAGGAGGCTATCAACAGATCCCATGTACCCAGTCCATTTTTTGGGGCTTGAAATATAGATATGGATTCACATCTACGAGAAAAATATTGAAGGGCTCTATTATGTATGAACTCAATATTTCGCTTTTGGGTAAATATGCTTCAGAAAAAAGAGGCACACTGCTCGATTGAAGCTTTCAGGCAGAAAATGGAAACTCAGGAGTTACCGAGAGGTACCGTCTCGAATTATGGGGATGCGCTTGTATGGGGATTATCCATCTCATATGTATGTATTATATGTGTTGTCAATGTTTTCGGGACTCAGAATCTACTTGCATGTTCTGCTGATTTTTACCTTCTCAACATGGTTTGGGAGCAACATACTCCATTAAAATTTTTGCTCCTCTTGATGTCTACAACAACTGACCGATTCTCCCAGGCTAATAGTATCTTTTTATGTGCATTCTTAAATTTGCTTATCATTAACAGTGCGAATATGAAGTTATATAGGAAGTAACAACCCTTTTATTTCTGCATAACATTTTTTTTTTTTCATTAGCAACTTCTAACATAGATGTAATTCAAATAAGATTTCTAGCTTTATCTCTCATTTTTTCATTTTTCTCTTTTTCAAATTTATAAAAATGATTATAATTTTTTCCATTCCTTTCACAGGTGATACTCGAAGAGGTTCTGGTTAACTTAAAATCCATTTTATATCCAAGTTTTTGGCGTGCTAACTTTCTGCTGATGAATACGGCGGGATGTTTAACTTTATAAAAATGAATTTATATATTTATATATGTTTTAAACACATGGATTATAAAAGAGCAAACAAAAATAGTTGTAAATGACAGGAAAATATTAAAAACTTAATGTAAAATATGTATATTACCATACTTGCTTTATGCGAAATAAAATTGTAGTATTAGAATCGCATCAAAAATTAACTGAAATGCTCCCGTGAAATTTTTATCATAAATAAATGTCTTATATTCCTTCCTCCGCCTAAGATAGTGCAGTTTGGAATGTGATGCATGATATTTTTCAATAAATGATAGCCTTCTGAGGATTCATTTAAGCATTTACATCCCTCAATTACAATACATAGCATATCTAATACTATAATACGAGGAATGGTTGCCAAGTCGAAAATCGCCCCAGAATTAATAAACTCCGGTAAACTTGAGGGTCTGGGGTTTTTGGCCACGAGGAATCAATTGGCGCCGGTTTTGAAGCGCTGCGGTTGAGCAGTTCGGAGTTACAGATAGGATATTTTCAAACTTTATTAGTTCGCCATAATGGCTACTTAAGTTTTCAAGTGGTAACGTGCAGCCATCTATAGCCAATATGGCGAACTAATAAAGTTTTATGTTTATGCTGTTATAGGTTTATAATATGTTTCTTATGTATGTATATATGTTTGGTTTTTCTAAATAAATTTGTCAAAAATATTGAACTTCAACACACTTCAATCTTTACCATTACTTCACCTTTGCATATAATAGTTCCCTTTCCAAACTCTAACTTTGCTTAGAATAGTTTACAATGGTGCACTTTAACCGGTTATCTTTTCACCAATGGTTCCACAAATTTTCTTATGGCACGTATTGTTTTGATAAATCACAATTGAAAATTAAAATCTTTGAGTTAGCTTCGGTACCTGTTTTCTCCGAGCGGAGCTCGGTCACCCGCTGGTGCATTTAAATATTAATTAAAATGACTGTAAGTTCAAGTTTCTGGACAAAGAGATAAAATAATAAAAATATATATATAGTAGATTTCCTCATTGATTGTATAATGTGTGTTTTTGAATACATTATAACCACTCTAAATCAGATGATTGGTTGAGTTTGGTTATATTAAATCGCTGTTCATAAACAACAAGAAGACGGTTTGGAATAATATTGTTATCCGTATCTATATCGGAAATATTCACTCTGAAACTATATGGCATCAATACCAAGATATTCGACTCTCAGCGAAGGATTTTAAGTTTACTTTATGCACATTTACGATGCACACTTCTTGAAATACAATTTCTAACTTGAAACATCGCATCTTGAATGTAGGAGTTAATCATTAAGCAATAACGCCTCCAAGAACCGTCGAGATAAGATTTTTTGTGACAGCCATAATGTAATAGCACTGATAAAAATACAGTGACCCATGTTCTTAAGAGGTGCAGATATTATTTATACAGATACGGCTACTGCCTCATTTAAAAATGGGGTCTAAGTTTGAATTATAAAGGAATTGGTTGCAAATGAAAGAATGAATATAAGAAATGCCCAAGCAGAAATTATAATCTACCAAGAATAACAAAGCCTTTTTCGATTACTAAGTGCTTCGGAATCTTATATGCCTTTCAGTCTTATAATGAGCCATTACTTGTTATTGGGGTTGTTTCCCAGTATGTATTTTTAAAATTGTACGCATAAACACTTAACATGAGAAATTTTGCAATTGAAAGCATTTGATCTGAGAATTGAGCTTAAAGGAAGTAAGCGATATATATAATAGTTATGTTAGAATAAAAATAATAAATAAATATTTTGAAAATAAATCTAAAGTTGTCGATTTAAAAGAAGTAAAAGAAAGTCGGCAAATAAAGAATATTAAAAAATAACTGGTTATTCCTTTATTTTCGAAATTATGAAATTATTTTTAATCAGTTATCATTATCATAAATTGATGTGAAAAACGGAAAAAATAAAAATGAATAAATAAATGAAACTATGTCATCTTGTAATGTATGACAGGCAAACTATTACTAGGCAAACGATAAAGTTTAATAATTTTATGAAAAAAAATATTGAGAAAAAGCAGTTTTGATAGTAAAATTCTCTATGAAGTCCAAATTTTTGCACCATTCATCATAAAACTTCATCTACACATGACATCAGAGTCATATCTGAAGTTAAATCCTTTAATTATTTTCAAATAATATGTCCTAAGGCTTTATTCAAAAATAGGTATCTAGTATTTAATTATATGTTTAAAATAGTATATGAATAGAATAAATGTTCATTTAATTTATATTTATTCAGCAATTAAATAGCTTTTTGATTCATACATTTCAGCTTTTTCCATTAAAATTTAATGTAAATGTAACTGAAATTTCATGTAATGTAATTCTAAGTTAACTATTTACACCCAAACATTAAAAAAAAAATAATCACGCGTATAGGATTCCTTCGGAGAAATTATTCATTTTGCATTTTTGTATGAGAAAGATTTTTTTTTAAATTTTAAATAATCTGGGAATACTATTTTAAATGCTGCAATGTAAAAAATAATAACAAATAGTATCTCATAGAGGCCTTCATTGTTGTTAAGTTTCATGGAATTTCAAAATTTCAGTTGTGTTGCAGAATTTAGAATATTCAGAAGTTGCGTCAGAATTTCTAACATATTTAATATTTTTCCTTGTTTAAAGAAAATGCTCTAATTATTAAAACTAATATGTTTTCAGATTCATTGAATTCATTTTGTTTTGTTATAAAAATTGGGATTCATATTGAAAAACAGGAATTCGAATGTTTCTTATAGTTAACTAGTTCCTTAATTATTAGAAAATTTTGTTTTTCGAAATGCATTTTCCCTTATGCAATCTTGACTTCATGAGGAATATCTAAATATATTTCATTATTATTTCATTCATCACTTTTTTAAATTAATAATTTACATATTATTCCAAAACATTTCTTGCGTACCAATAGAAAACTTAGATGATTCCATTTTTTGGTCAGCAAAAATAATATCATTTCTTAGTTTATTAATATATTCATAAATTAAGAGCGTTCTTTTTTCACTTTGAACTTTATTGCATGTTTTTAATTTCTATTCTTTAATTTTAAAACATCAAATAAATTTATTTAATTTTACTTGTATCATGTTTGCGAGATGAGATTTTTAAAATTATTTTTCCTTCAACTCATTATGTACCACAACTTCAAAATTTTATGTACAGTTATTATTGTTTTGCATCCACTATTTCAGTATTTCCAGACTTCAACCATCAGTTAATCTGTTCAATTAAATCATTGTTAATGTATGTAATAAGAGTCAATTCGTAGTGACTTTTAGAGAGTTTGACATCCAAATTCTATTATAATTATAATTAAGAAACCAAAAAAAAAAATTTAAAAATAAAAAATGAAAAAATGAAAGGAAAGCTTTATTTTAAATACTTTAAAACACGCAATGTTAATAATACCTTTAAATAAATTTGTAAAATCAAATTATTTCTCCCTTTTATAGGATACCATATTTGTATAAAGCTGAAGAATGAATTGTCTCTCTAAAGCAGGAAAATTTTTCTATTTAATCCCTTTTATTAATAATTAATCAATTTAATAATTTCTGAAATCCAATTTTTGATATATCATTTGATTTATTCAACGAACCTTTTTTTAACTGTAGTTCTTAAGTATAAAATACATTTTTACATATTTTTAACGAAATAATTTAAATCGAGATACATTAGGTTTCGAATGTATGTCATCAGAACTCTTCACAAAATCTCTAAATTCCGAATCCCATTTCATTCTATAAAACAATTCATTAGTGTCCAGATTCCATTATCCAGCCCTTTTTCTTACATCCATAACCTAAGAAATATGAATGATGGAAGGTTTTCTCCTAGCCCCTTCCCACGGAAGCAGGCGCTAGAATAAATTCATTCCCACCCCTAGCTCCACCTCCGACCAACCAATGAGGGCGCTCGTGTCCTGAGTAAAACTGCACTCCTGCCTGTCTTGAGACTTCGTTTTCACCTGGCGATAGAAGATTCGACACACTCTCTCTGGAAGACCCTCGTCCAGTCGTCAGTGAAGACCCCCTCAACCCCATCTCTCTCCCAGACAGTGTCAGCACGTTGGACTCAGTTAATCACTATAGTCTGCCGTTTTTGTCCCTAGAAGTACCGATATAGTGTTAGAAATACAAAGTGATTGACAGGTAAGATTACGCAATTTAATAATTTTTTTCTTTTATATTGAAAATTTATTTTTAGTTTTGTCAGAAGAATAAAAATATTTTAGATGCTGTTATGCTCTATGAGTAATAATAATAATATTAATAATAAAGACATTCGAAGCAAAAATTGCCTTTCCACTAATATCAAAACTTTATATTCTTAATTAATTTATTATATGAATATTTTACTAATAATTGAAAAATCGCATAAATTATAATAATATTATAAGAAGTATGATTAATTAAATAAAAACGATATCTTTTGATTCAATAAATAATTTACATAAAAATGAAGTAGAAAGTCGAAAGTTTGTATAAATTTACTACATAGTTTACGAAGATAGTAAAAAATTATGAAATGGTTGACAAAGCTTGTATATATTTACGAAATACATGACGAAGTTCGTATAAATTTACGAAATAGGTTACAAAGTGTGTACAAATTTATGAAATTATACATATCGCGCATATATATACAAATACTTATGCGTGGGCTTAGTTGATTTAGTCGCATCTATTTGAATATACGTATTTTTTAAACTATTAACTTGAAAATATCATACATTATTATAATATTATAAATGGTATGGTGAATTAAATAAAAAAAAATATCTCTTGATTCAATAAATAATTTACATCAAAACAAAGTAAAAGCTGAGAAAAGTAAGAAAGAAAATTAGCGAAATTTTGTGGTTCGCACTTATATATCAATGCTTATGTGTGAGCATTATTCATTTTGCTACATCTATTAGAATATACGCATTTATTTTACTGTTAACCGAAAAATCTTACAAATTATAATAATATTATAAATAGAATATTAATTTGAATAAAAACATTCTCCTTTGATTCAAGAAACTGATTAAATAAATAATTCGAAAATAAAAATATATATATATCGTAGAAAAATTATATAAATTAACGAATAACTCGCACATATATGCGGATGCTTATGTGTGGGCTTAAATAATTTTTCAGCAGTTATTAAAATGTAAACGATTTCATTGTTCTCGCTTATTCTATGAATGTAAAAAATTACAATAAAGTATTTCAAAATGAGTGATTTTTCAATTACATATTCACATAAGATAGATACATAAAAACAGAATGCTATATAATTCAATTCAAAATATGTTAACATATTTTCAAAAATATGAATGAGATTTTGATGATGAATTGATGAAGATTTTGATATGAATGATTTGAAAAATATGAATGAGAAAAATTATATTTATTTTTAAAGGAAATATTTTTCAACATGAGAAATATCTTTGACATTAAGGAATAGACATTAGATTTCAAATTTGAAATTTAAGGTGAATTATAGTTCATGAAATCTATGGAATAGACCCATTTTCAAATTAAATTTATTAAACAATTTTAATAATTATTTTTCGACCACAATACGTTTTTAATTGCATCGACAGCTACTTTTTAATTAAAAAAAAGAAAGAAATTCAAGTATCATATCATATGAACTTATTTTAAAAGCATAAGAATATTATGTTATCATATTTAATATGAAAGTTCATATAGTAATGCTTATCTCCATATTATTGAATTCAAACTCAATATTTCACTCTTTTTCAATCATTCAACATTATATTCTTGTTACCAGAATTGCCTGCTGAATGCGTTTTCACAAACTTTTGTCTTCCATTTTCAAGAAGCATCACCCAAATTTCTAATAGAATTTTGAAATATCGTATTTTATGCTACTTTAAAATTTTTATAGAGAAAAGCAGCTGAAATGTTCATGGATATTTATTAATTTAAAAATAGTGAATTGTATCTTTGTTTATATATATATATATATATTTAATCTAACATTAAAAATTTCTTAAAATATTAAAAAAGTAGAATATCTATCAAGTTAAAAAATGTATAAGTCAAAAATATAATCCTTATTAAAAATTAAATGGTTGTTTGGTCATAATTTTATACAGTCAAAGCAAGTTTTTACTTAAAAAAAAACATTTAATAATGAGACATTTGTTCTTATAATTATCTAATATAAAATTATTATTTTTTATTTTTTACAATACATTTTTTTATTTTAAAATTATGGCTGAAATTTCATTTAAAAAAAATCATATTTCCGATCAGAAGTGATAAAAATTTAATTTATTAAGCGTTAATAATAGATGAAAATGCGGGAAGCTAATTCTTACGGTAAAATATATTGCTACTATCAATTTTTTTTTCATATAGTACAAAATAATAACATTGGCAGACAGTTACAAATAAAATATTGAGCTATAACTGAACGTTGACTGAACAATTTGCTGGCCTAATCTCCCTAAAGTTTTCAGTAAGAAATATTTATAGCAAAAAGATTTCAGACTATTTCTAAGTAGCAACAGGTTGTCATTTTGTGAACACTTAAAAGAGGGTTTCATTACTTGTAACTTTGGTCAGAATTCAGAATTACTTTGATAATTTATAATATGCGGTGCTTTACAATGTCCGTATATAGAATGAATATAATATATTATATATCATGTTTTATTATAATTTCATTTTTATGTTTATTATTGATTTTTATTAAATGAATATGTATTGGAAATCCAAAAACATCTCTATCGTTTAGTTATTCTTATTTCTGGAAGTATTACTTTTTTTCTAAGATAATTAAAAATATCGGTTTAAAAGTAATAAATGGTGACTTAAAAATTGTATTTGTACGCTTAATATTGATATTTACTAAATGAATATGTATTGGAAATCCCAAAACTTACTATCGTTTAGTTATTTCTTATTTTTAGAAGTACTTCTGCCTTCCTTGGCTAATTTAAAATAATGGTTTAAAAGAAATAAAGTTATGATTTAAAAATTGCATGTTTTTTTCTATATATCTATAAAGATATTTATTTAAGAAAAATAAATAATAAAATATAATAAAATGTCCACATTTAAATTAAGGTTTTTAAAAATTGAAGAAAGACAATAATAAATTTAAAAATATTATTTAAAGCAATATTTTGTCAAAATTGAAATAAAATATGAATATTTTTCATCTGACATAAAACAATTTCGTCAATATACTTAATCCTCAAGCTTATTCTTCAAAATTCTATCTGCTTGTAAATTCTTTTAAAATATCGGTGAATAAGACAGTTAAAACGTCATTTATTTTGAGAATTACCAGATTCTAGTTATGAACTTGTTTTATGTTAAATTCATTAAAAAGAAGTTATGGCAATTAAATAAATAATATATACGAATTCTTTTCTGGAGAAAAATAAAACGCTTAAATACGAATAAGAAATCACATGGAATTCGATGTTAAGAAATTATCGATTGTATGCTGGAGCCCAAAGAATCCACAATTTATTGAAAAACATCTATTTTGCTCATAACGATATGCATATTTTCGAAATGCTGAAAAATAATGGGAAGTATTCGAAGTTGCTTTTGAAATATACGAAGTTTTATGAGTTGAATTAGATGTCTGACTCAATTTTAAAAATTACTACAATATTTTACTATCTTTTGATTATTTCACGATATTAAATTCCACATCAAAGCATTCAAGAAAAGAATACAATGGCAATAATATTGGCTGTTTAAAGACACAATAAAATCCCCTCTAACATTTTTAAATATCCGAGCGTTTTAAGTGAAAAATAGAAAAGGATTCATTCTGTAACAACACAGTTTTCACATAACAGAAAATACCTAAGCTTCAAATAATGTGACTAGTAGATGTAGTAGTATTCTGTCTGCTAATCCTGTAATCGAAAGAGGCATTGAATTCGAACTTTGGCACATTTATATAACAAAGAATTTTAAAGTCATTGAGTGTTGCTGACTTATTATTGACCCTACAATTAATGATGAGTAAAATCTTGCATATTTCGGAATGTTGCAATAAATTAAATCTTACAGACATAACTCTTTCGTATTCAACTTTATCTCTCCAGGTATTCAAGTATAAACTGAGAGCTTTTAAAGGACACATTATATAGTATCCAAAAATTCACTATACTCTTTTGTGTAAAAGTGAAAAATCGTGGAAAAATAATATCAATATCTTATAAATTCATAATGATCTAATTCGTTTCTTATTACCATTTTTCTTCTTAATATTTCTATATGCGGTAGTGAAGTATTCAATATTGAAGTCATACTTAAAATAATCCACTTTTATTTCTCACACATAAATAAATCCACTATTACTTCTCATACATACATAAATTTATTTTATATGCTTTTTATGAAATGACGAGAACAAGTTCATTGTCATAGGGTTATAAGTATTTTCCTATCCAGATGTTTCAACACCAGCGTAATAATAATTAAAAAATCCCCTTATTTGGAGAACACAAATGCCAGCATATAGTTAATAATTACTTAAGTTTCCACAACACACTAAAACTAGAATGTTAGAATTCCAGATTTTTAATATAAAAAATGCAAATATCAGTAACAAAAAATCAAAATTTCGCTATTGAGAATTTCTAGACAATTAAGTTAACATGAAATATTTATATTATTTTGAATAATATATTTGAAACTGAGTATTCTTTCAAATATATAAAAAATGCTAAGGATTCAAATCTATAATAATTAAAAGGATGGATATTTATTCAATTTAACAGATACATTTCAAAAAATTCTAAGCCCTATTGATTCTATAAATATTATATCGATGTGAAAGCATATTTTAGGAAACCGTTGGGACTTTCTAATCTACATAAGAAAAATGATATCATTTAACCAGAGAAATTGTTACATTGATGTTATTTTGAACATAAACCAAATGTTTGCTTTGGGTATTTTAATGGAAATGTGGTCACGTTTCAAGTGAAATAATGGAAATATCAGTCAATAAAATCTTAAATGGGAACTGAGCGAGAGAACGTACGTCGTTTGTATTGCGTTCTATTATTCCCCATCTGGGAAGACGATTAATTTTTACCTTCGTAGTTTGGAAATAATATTTTCTACTGAATCTATCAATGAATGTGTTAGCAAAATTGTAATAAAATGTTATGCAAATATACTCTGTCAGTATCATTGAAAATATCATTATAAAATTTAGAAAATAACAAATAATACTTCCCTTTGTTGAGTATTATTTGAAAGGGAATATTTGTTTTCATTTTCGAAACCGCAATCAATTTATAATAGCTATTAGAAAAACATTAAAATGGGCTTCCTAATTACAATGTTTTATCATCAAGACACTAGAGTATAAATTGTATTTGATTTGAATTTAAATGATTCACTATCCAAACTGAAAAAATATGAAAATTTAGTAATTGTTAAAATTTGAAATGAAAATAATATTTTTAAGAACATATATCTAAGTTTTGGAAAAGTAATTTAATTTCACAAAACGATGAAAGCCATATTACTGTGATAAAATGTCATACGGAATGTTATATATTGTTGTAGTATATATTTTTAGCAGATATAATATGAAATGTTTTATCAAATATTCTTACAACTTTTATAAATTTCGAGCAACAGACAGTATTTTTTTATATCATCTGAAAATAAATTTGTCTTTAATAAAATTTTAAAAAGTCACTGCGTTGAAATTCTAAGATACTGGATGTTCTTGAACAAATGACATAAATTAAATTTGGCTTTTGTAATAGAATTTCCAACACAGAAGCCTCTGAATGGCTTAAACGTTGTTTAAAGGCAAGTGTTTATCAAATACAACATTTGATGAAAGAAAAAATGTTTAAAGAAGATAGATAACTCGTCATAGATGATCCACTATCTCTTAGAGCTCTAAATTTATTAACTTTCGATAAATTTATAAGGTGAGAAAATCGTTGCTTTGCGACGTCGTTTCACAGCGGGAAACATTATTGAACAATTTCTTATCTCTAGTCTTATGCCAATCAATTTTGAAAGATCATACAAAATTACGACGTGAGTTTTCTTAGAACTTTGAATACTCACCAGAAATAATATTTTGCTCAAGTGGTTCTAGAGTTTTTTGCTGAAGATTATTTCTTACAACAATGCCGTATTACGGAAGATGAATCTTAAATATATATCATTTTGAATATACCCCTTTGATACTGTAAAGTCCCGCAAATCAAGTAAACAGAGATTGATTGTTTAGAAAAGATCATAAAGATCACTTCAAAAACGTTTTCAGAAATCAAAATATTTTGATTATTTTCTTGCTGTACATTCTGAATTCACTTATACTTCATTAATTTTTTTTACGTCATTTACAAGAAGTTGTTTGCCGAAAATCACTTGAAATGTCGGAATAAAATTCATGAGATTTGGACCAGGAAGATGCATCTAGAATGGTACTTTTTAATTCAAGAATTTTCATGCAGACTGAAAAATTGATCTGCAACTACATATTCTAATATAGCTACAGGTATTTTTTTTTCTTGATTGAAATTGCTTCTTCGTGACAATCGCTGTATCCCTTAATTTGATAACAGAATATCCCCCCTAAACTCTGAGGGATTTCACAAATGACATTAATGCGTCTTTTGAGGACTGGGAAGAACTTTGGCAGAAGTCACTTCTCTTGATGAAGAATATTTTTATTTCGTTACAATGTATTTCAACCAATAAAGCTAGGCTTTTTAATCTATATCTTTCTCTTTGTGAACGTTTTCATTAGAATAATAAGACTGAAATTCAGGAAATCAAAGGGAATTACATCACTTCGTAAAAATGTCGATAGTTAATTGCATGTTTGACCATCTAATGTGCTTTCAATATTGAGAAATAGCTAGAAATTAAATAGGGGATATTGGTAACGCTCTGATATAAAATTTAACAATAGCGTTTTTCCTAGAAACCGGAATTCGGAAAGTTTCAAATATAAAAATCGGTGGTTTTCAAACTTTTATTTACCTTTCAAGCAATAATTAATGGTGCCTGAAATAAGAAGCATAATGTTGTTTCAAGTATCTAGTTAGTATAAAAGAGAAGTTCTTCGTATTTTCAGTAGTTACCCATGGTACTTTACAAGCCAGCTGACAGAAAGCTGTCAGCGATTTAAGCCTAAATTAGCGCCCCTTGTTTTTTCCGTAGCACCAACTAGAGCCGCGAGCATGACTTAGCTATTCCAGGCGTCACATTCGCTTTCAAGACCCCATTTAACAGGGGGGAGCACATTCACGCTACTCACAGATAGAACATAGAATAACAACCATGTGCCGACCGGGACTCGAAGCCGGAGCTCCCCACTTAGCTACTCCTATGCCAGTAGTATTGTCCGATACAATGACAAAGGATTTATCTTTCTGCCATTCAATTACTTAAACAAAATTATTTTTTCAATATCTTCATTCAGTTAATAATATGAGCTTATTTTGAAAAGCATTGTATTTTATAATAGAATACCAAATTACTTATATTTTATAATAATATTATATTATCGCTGTATATATATTGTATATAACATAAATATATTCAGATTTCATGATAATTCAACAATATAACTATAAAGGCATCATTATATATTTCATTATTACTGGTTTCTACTACTAACCCTTAATGTCTTCATATGCACCATTACCTATCCACAAGATTCAAAAAAATGCTACATCCTCCTTTTGACGAAACATCCTGCAATTTGCCATAGTTATTGAAATTATACAGAATCTTTAAGGCAGAAATTACATATATGCCTCTAAAATCCTATTAAAGCCGTACATCTAAGTGGCATGTGCTAAGATATGTATGAATTATGCCTCATATTTAGGCATTTGGCCGATCTGCCGCTGAACTAAATTATGCATATATGCCTTAACGGAGTAGTTAATTTGGAGATAATCAAGTAACCTTTGAAGTCATCTGAAATGTCTCAGTAAATGGCATGTATGTTGATGGAGGAATGACTACTTGTAAATAATTATAATTGTAAATGTTGGAGACAGTTCTGATGTATCTTATATCACAAATATACCGTTTTTAATCGCTATTCCAAAGCCTATAGTGATATACATTAAGGCGTATTGGCATTAATATAATTCTTTCAGAAAAAATAATCAATTTGTTGCGCTAAAATCTCAAACTTATTTATTTTTCATCGTAAACGATATTGTTTCTCTTCTTAAAGGAATTTTTTTAATTCCTTCATATTACTTTAGTGGTCTGATTTACAATTCTACTCCAATCAAAAAACAACAAACAATAAAATTCGAATCTACAAAAATCAAAAAATGACTTATATAAAGAAACCTCAGTTAACGAAAAATAACACGGATATTTTTAATAGTTGTTTTAAATTACAAGGAAGCAACTATAGATTATTTTTTTCTTTGGTTGGAAAAATATACTTATTTGCATGAAACGGCTTTAAAATATCATATGTGTTTTAATTATTGCTTTTTTATCTATTTTTTATCTCACTTTATTTTATTATTTAACTTTTAAATTCCTCTTTTATTGATTATTTTTCAAAACTATTTATTTTCTTTTGCTGTATTTACATTTACCTTTGCTCTTCTTTTTTCTGTTTTATTTTATTTTACTAACTTTTATTATCCATTTCTTATTTTATATTTATGAATGGTATTTTTATTGTGTCCGTATTCAGGGCACATAAGTTTTCTGTCTGTTCGTACTTTTTTTTAACGATGTGTGAAAGAAGAGATACTTTTACACTGAATGGATGTGCATCTATGGCACCTTTGTGCTTTTATGTTCGATACTTTGCTTGAAATAGTAATATCTTTGTACGCTTTAGTGACTTCAAGCGGCTTATAAAGTTCTTTACTATTCAAAATATAAAAATGATTAATTAATTCTTTCTTTTTTTGCTATCTGGTTTTTAATTTCATCCAAGTATAGTTGGTAGACTAATCAACTATTGTCACAGGGAGTGAGAGCGGAGAAAGAATAAATTTGTGGATAATCCTTTCAAGAAATAGTTATTGAAAACTTCATTACGTTTTATGAAGGCGAAGTCAGCCTTTAATTACATTGATCTCATTCACCAATACTGTGGTGAGAACGCACAATAAGAATTACTTCGAATTTATGACTGAAGTTTATGATCGATTCTTCATACATATCTTAATGACTCTTGTGAACCTCTTGTACAGGAGGGTTGTGATTAAGTTGCCTTAACTCAGACTTATATTTGGTTAGCTTATTTTATAGAAACATGGTATAAACTTAATTGTAGCAAGAAAAAATAAGCTTCCCTCTTGCTTCAAATTAGCAAAGACATAAAACATTAATAATTTGAATTTTAGCTGAAGAAAACAACATAAAGAAGAAAAAAAACAATTCTGGTACTCACTAATAGAATACATTTATTTGAATATTGTACCCATGCTATCATTATTTATTTATCTATGTTGAGTGTTTTCATAATTTCATCTAATATTATGCATGGATTTCCAAATATTTCAGAAAGTATTTTATCAAAAACAAGTCTTTTTATACTAAATATATGGATATTTTTTTTTTGTTATTACAAGACCTTTCCCTTCTTTTAACCATTTTCACATACCTACTCGGTAAAGGCAATTTCAATATTTGAATTTATTGAATGGTTGTCAATGATCTGAAATTGCAATAAAACTCAAAACCATCATTCTATACTTTGTGTTTTACATTTTTTGCCAAAAAGTTATACAACGAAAAATATTGCAATAGTAACAAAAATTTTTAACTCAAGAGCTTGATAAAGCGCCTCAATCATAGATTTCTGAGTTCTGAATACAGAATTTTGGAATTATTTTTGTACACGATATTATAAAGAACTTTGAGTAGGATGAATATAAAATGTTTTCAATTATATCAGTTACACCACTTTAACTTTTATATGGTGACAGCTTAGGCCATAAAATTGGCATCAGTGTGTAGTAAAATGGCTATGAGCTTTTTAATGTAACAAATTAGAAAATTATTGTATGTCTGTAAATTTTTAAATCAGTGGTACTTTCTGGTGAATAGTGAAAGGTAAGTCGAAGCAATGAATTAGAAAGTTGTAGAAAATTCTGAGTTTAAGATCACTGAAATAATGAAAATGCTTTACACGCATTAAGGATCAAAACAAAATGTTAAAAAAACCCATTTTTATTGTGTTTTTCAACATTATGACGTCATGAGCCGAAAACAAGGAGAGAGAAAAGTAACCCTAAACACTAATATGAGTCTACATTATATCGCAATGAAAACACACGTTATTCACATTTTGAACACTACAGTTCTGCTATCACTTGTTTAGTTTTACTGGATGCTTCTACAAACCTTGAAAATTTTCTGCTGACCACCTGAAATTATTTCTCAGTACATACATCTCAACTCAGTCATACCTACCATGAAAATCGATTACATGTATTATGCAAATGAAAATGCAACATCATATCTGTTAATCAGAGACTACTGTTATAAAAAAGCGGTTGTTTTTTTTACATCTTCTGGGTTTTACTTTAAAGCAGAGGGTTAGCAACGTTTTCTAGAAAGGTTACATCCTACACGGATGACTATCTTAATAGCTGCACAATGCTTAAGAGAAACGAGTTGCTTAAATAACCGGACTTCATAATGCATGAAGCGTAACGGAAGCTTAAAATGTGTGAGCCTGTGATCTCGCCCTAACAAAAAACTGACCAAAGGAGAAATCCTTTCTAGCCAGTCTTTCAAGAAGAAACCATTGTGAAATACTTATTGAATCAGGTGTTTATTAATACCGATCAATACTTTTGCAACGACTACTTCTAAGTGATGCTGTGAGACGTTATCAGCAATTCTGTGATGAATACTGAGGAGGTGCACCCAAATTCCTAGTAAATATAATATAGACTGGTAAAACATACATTTTAAGAAATGGAATATTCAATAGACGAAGTTTTTATACCTGGTTTCTGGGAAATTCGAAATATACTGTTGAAGTTCGGCATCAATAACGCTGGTCAATTAATGAATAATGATTGGATTTTCATGAATCCTGAAATGCATCCAATAGGCACTGTTTCAAATTTGAAATCTATGCATATGGACACTACCACGTTGCAACCTCACATTAAGATCAACAGTATATTCTCAGTAAAGTTTGCTCTGACATCTAGAAAAGCTCCAATGAGATCCTATCTTCAATATCCCCTCGAAGAAAACTGTTCTAGTGAACGTGTTAAATCATCGTGTATTGTGATTTCATAGTGTTTCTTTCTGTTATGAGGATATATAAAAGGGAAAATATACGCGATATTATCGCTAATATTGCAGAATCTTCAATACATTATTGATGCGTGTGCCTCCGTAACAAGAGGTATGTAGCAAAATGTATGAAAATTCCAGCTTAATTCGTAAATCTGTAAACGGGTTAATAGATATAATTTTGAAGAGCCTAAATAAATTATATACTGAGGACAGGGATGTATCTTATTTTCTTTTTCAACTCTTTTTGACATGATAATTTTTAGTTTTAATTACTAATGCTCACAGCATATATTTTGGTATTAAATCGAGATTGGTCTATAACAATCTATTTGACTTTTTCCCCGCATTTTCAGAGTTTACGGAATAGGACAAACAGTTTCAAAATGTAGCGATGGAGGGTGGTGTAATTTATTCTATCGGGTACCGCATAACATGTATACCTTACCTAGAAGCCAACTTTATGATATACGCTGCCTTTTTCTAGCAGTCAAAGAGGTGGAGAGTATAATGGATATAAATGGAGATCTTGTAAGTTACTATGATAATGAGAAAAGAAGTGTTAAACTGATAAAATTTTATTCAAAGCCTTAGGTATATGAAGGTTTATTCATTATTTTTCTATACATAGTTAACAATAATATTTTGAATAAAATCTATAAAAGGCTGATCAGCCATCTGACAGTACTTTCGCATACATGTAATCTATCTAACTCAAACAGAAACTACACATCGATTCTAACTGAAAAGGCATTTAAAGTACATGTTCAATTTTTATGGTACTTGTTGATTTATTTCGCATCAAAGATTAATCCCCGAAGGTCGATCTTTAGTAATTATTGTTCTAGTGCTTAAATGACATGCAGTTACTAACACACAAGTATTAGTTTTTTTTTTATTATTCAGATTTGAAGCATTTTCATATAAAAAAAAACTGAGTATTTATGACATTGGTGACATGGCCTTGCTTGTAACGATTGGGAATGAGAAAAACCTTTATCAGAGAATCTATGACAGGGCACACACTCACTTTGGCTTGTTTATATATTAAAGTTTATCAATATACTCTTGGAATCATTTAAATCAGTTGATCATTAATTCTGTTAAGTTTATGGAGCTGAATTTAGAGTTTTTGAATAATTGACTAAGTACAAAAATAATACATATATATGAAAATAAATAAACAATGATTAAGTTACAAATATTTGCATAAGAACAGAAATAAATTTATCACTCTTTTGATCATAAAAATATTAAAGATTTTCGTATAAAAATAGTTTCGATTTCAAATATGTCTAACGATGCTTAAAGTTACAGTGCAGATACAACTTTTCTACTAGTGAAAAATATTAAACTTAGCAAAATTCATTGTTTTAGATTATTTTCATAAAACAATTCTTAAAAAACAAAAATTGCATGCACAATTTGAGGCATATCGATATTGCTGGAAATAAAATAATTTAATGTATTTATTTTGTTTCCCAAATACTTCTAAATCTCATTTTTATCTATTCAATTTAGGATAGTCAATAAGTTGTTTTTCTTCTCTTTATAGGAAAATTATATCTCTGAATGCTATTTATTATAAGAAAGGAAAACAAAATGAAATCAATCAAAACACTAGAGGAAAATCCGAAAAAAGAAAAATCGTAATTTTATGAATTTGGCTATGTTGGTTTGATTTCCTTTTTAAAATGATTTTAGAATCACATCAATAATTTTATGGACTCAATGGGATTTATTTCCTTTTATTTTTCATTTAGAAAGAAATTGGTTTTGAAAGTCACTGGTCCTGCAATCATAATAGTCCTTTTATTCCTCCCTATTGTTTTTCTAACTGCCATTATTTGTTGATACGAAAGTCTTCAATCCTTTTATTTATCCTATTTCTTACAATTTTTATTTTTATGTGTAATTTAATAAATGCATTCATATATATATATATATATATATATATATATATATATATATATATATATATAATGCATATAAAAATATGAGATAAAATGCCAGAAAGGATTCAGAATTTTAAATAAGTAATTTATTTCAAGCAATTATGACATATAGAAAATATATTAATATATAAAACTACATTAGAGCTAATATTAATTCCAAAGAAAGATTTATCAAGCATATTTTGAAAGAAAATTTGGTAGAATTTATATTACAGCACGAACATTCTCTGTAGCAAAATATCTAACAAAAATAACAACATGTAGATTAATCTATAATTTATAATAGAATTATATCTTGTACTTAATTTTATACAACTTTAAACATATTATTTCTGTATAAAAATATGTAACTATAATTAATTTTTTCCATACTTTCTTCGTTTAATTCGATTTAATGAGGGAGGAAAGGAATTTAATATGCACATCATATTGTGTTCAGGCATATTGAAGATGTAGCACTCATATTTCTAAATGAATTTTTTTTAAAATTATGTGACTTTTTTGAAAGTTTACATCTTAAGAAATTTTATTCGAAGCATCTCTCAAATGAACTTATGTCAAAGGCTATTTTTTTCAAGTAGCAATCGATTAAATACGCATGAAGTAAAATATCTTCCAGTAATCATTAATTACTTATTGGTTCTATATTTCCTACTGTTAATACTTTGAGGCTTTTGATATAAGAATGTTAATCGTAATATTTTACATATATGCTGTTCAAGTTATTAGGAAAGAATTTATATGCCTTTTTAAAAAAATTTAGCTCCCAAAGTTACCTTCATGTTATTTTTAAAAAGTTACTCTGAAACAGTCAGTTTATTTTGATATCCTTAATATTCTTGATACATTTATTCCTATTATTGATTTTACAGAGTATTTTCATCAATAATTTTGCACAACTACTCTAGAATGAATTATTTAGAAATAAATTATATGTTTTATTAATATACTTCTTAATAAAAAATACAGTTTCCTTTAGATTTTTTGTGAGTAAAAAGACTCATAAAAGATTAAAACGATTAATTGCTATTTAAATGAAATAAGTCACTTGGTAAAATATATAGTTGTTTATGATCAAATACAGTGGAGTTTATGTTCCTTGATTTATTACAAGTAATTTGATCACGACAGAAGGAAAAATACAATAAGACAGAGACGTAAAACTACTAGGTTATTAAAGACACAAATCTAAATTTAATGAAATCTCAATTATTGCAATAAAAAAATAATTTTATCATGCATTATTCATACAATCTTTTAATTCCTCACCCATTTTCATGTAATTATATTATTCTAATTTTTAACATATTTTCTATAAATGAAGCTTGCGTTTAACTTTTATTTTAATTAGTTTTCTTTTTTTAATAGCATTATTGATATTATATTATCTTTATGAATTTATTATTTATTCTTACTGGGTTGACATTCTAACGCTTTTTATAATACGTATTCTTTCATTGAAAAGGATAATTTAACACAAATGTCAACTTGAGAAATATTTTTGACGCCATTATACTCGTTTAATAATAAATAAATACACTTTGAATTTCTGAAAACTTGATAATATTTTTCATCTTCATTGTTGATTTACTAGGAAAGCAAAAAACATGGGGATTTTATTTATTCATTTTCTATTCTGTATAATGTTTCATTTGGTTTGTGCATTTGCAAACGTTTCAAAATTACTTAATTTTATAAACATGAAGCACATAAAAATATATATTATTTTTGGTAATATAAATAGGTTACAGGAAAAGAAAATTTTTACTTTATATTTAGCTGCTGACATATCAAGAATTACTTTAAAAATTATTTGAAAGCCTAAAATATATATATATATAATTTTAAATTCAGTAAAATAATTTTAGTTGCATAGCATTTCATGAATTTCTGTTTGCATTTTCAAGCATCAATCATTGACTCCATCAATCAATAGCTAATTTCCCATATTCCTTTTATTACTTGAAACAATTACTATTCGTTCAGAAAATTAGGTATTCTGGAATCAATCTATCCTTCCAAAGGCAAAGACAAAAACTCCCAAATAAAAAAAATGTGATATCCTAAATCATTCATTTTTCTTGTTGTTTGTTCTCCAGAAAGGAACATATCCTTTCATTTTCCATCTATTTCCCGTCCCTCTAAATTGTTCCGCATGAGACTCAACAATTTTAAACATTCTCATTATCTAACATTCTCCAAAATTTGAATGATATCCTCTAAAATTTGACAATCTCACAAAATCTGAATGATATCATTCAAACTTTGTGATTTCAGAACACTCGAACTACCGTATTTCTTATGACGGATAAGAAAAATTCATATCATCTCAAAAATTGCTGTTGCATTTCGTTTTCTTTAAAGTTGATATATAAAAGGTGACGCATGGATACTAAGCGAATCGGATTTCAGATATCCTTTGTCATCTTTCAGAAAAAAATATTTTGTTTTTCAAACTTATCTGGACGAGCGTTCTAAATGAATTAAGCACATGTTCCAAATATTTAATCCCTCACATTTAACGAAACTGAAAAGATGTCTCAATATTCTAGTTCCTAGGATATCCACCGTTGTTTTGTTCAATGAGTGTTGAGTGTTCTACAATATTAATAGTGTTACTGATATTGTCAATTGGTCAAAAAGAATTGTGGGAATTAAAGTAGGCAGAGTTAAATAGAAGGATAGATGAAACTAAGTTACTGAATTGCAGCACAAATTCTTGAACTGCACCTTTCTCCAAACTTAGAGAAAGAAACAAAGAAATTCGGCTCATGATGTTCAATTTAACCAAATCGAAATACGCATAGATCGGAGACATTTGATGGAATTGAATTAGGAGCTTGATATCCTCTACTTCAAAATTTGTGATCTTATCAATAGGCATCCACATCCATTTAAAATGGAAGAAAAGCAAAGATAAGACCAAAAATAATACTTGAGTGGCAATAACTAAACATATCGCTATACTTTTTAATTTAGGAATTAAATTGATTTTAAACGCAAAATGAAAAGTGATATGAAATTATTATCATCTAAGTATAAATTTTGAGATTTCAGAGGATTTAAAATTTACGTGCGATAAGTATTTCAATGTAGTTAAAGATTAACCTCGAATGTCAAAGACGTTTGGCTTAATTTTGGAGGCAGATAATAGAGCAGACGACATATATATGAGTTGCCGAATGTCATTTATATAATTATATCGTTACTGTTAACTTTCAAGAAGAAGTTTTCTTCGGATAAACAAATACTTGTATATAATATTTTATACTGCATAGCAGAATTTTAAATTAATGGAATGGATAAAGATGGAATTCATTCTATTGAAAAATCCGTCTAACCTTCTTTCTTCTTAATGAAAGTGATAATTATATCTTAAAACAATACACAACCGTACGAAAAGTATTCACATAATAAAATAAAATAGTTATTTTCTCAAGAATTACCAGTTACGGATTAATGTAATAATGTAATTTTCTGATAATTTTGACTAAAATCATGTATTTGCTTGCTTAACAATAAAGAGCAAGGATGTCTTGTGAATTTTCACTAAACTCTGGGTCACTGCAGCTTTCTTACAAGCATCTCCATAAACTTGGTTCCCAATGTTTGCCTCTTGAGCCTGAAAATAAATACTAGGCGAGTTGCCTGTGAATTACAGTCAATGTGATTGATGAGCTGATCTAGATTAATTGCGCCAAGCTGTCTCAAGGTTTGCAAATATCTCCCTTCGACAAACGTGGTAGAAATTTTGACTGTTGGCGCAATATTATTAGATATATGTTGGTGTTAACCTTGAAATGCTTAGTTTAAAATATTATTTTTATGACATACACACTAAATGGGTGGAATTGTTTAATGTAATAAATTACTTGAAATTTAATTTTTTTTAGTATTTATTAGCTGTGATGAATTTTACTTACATACTTAAAGTAAGAAATTTCATAAAAAAACTATATTAAGCCTTCTAAACATTTACAGAAATCTTTATATGTTTTTAGAAATTTTTTATCAATATTTTTTATTTATCATCAGATCTCAGATAATAATAAACTTACGGATTAATTAAATAGTCCTTAAACAATTATTTATTTTCTCTCGAATTCGGAAATCGATGTTTAGATGAAATAAAAGCTTTATATCTCTTAGAATCCAGTTGATGTTATTTTTTTAACTAAGACTTTCTGTGAATATTATATTTCAAAAATGGAACTTATT
>JAPMOQ010031793.1:3193952-3217682 GCA_026543055.1 Argiope trifasciata
TTTTTTCCAAGACATCGTGGAGTTTCCCTCTCTCTCCATAATTAGATCTTGAATTAGATTAAGAATACAGAAAATCTTATTTATGGAATGCGAAGTTTGAAGTTATCTACCGGAAAAAAATATATAATTCCTTAAAGCAATGGAATTCTAATATATATGCATCTAGTCTAGAAAAAAGTTTAAGACTTTTTTTACACGTGCATAATATAAGAATTCACAGTAATTATATTTATTAAAGATAACTTGAAGTTGGATTTCTTAATACAAAAAATATTAAAAATCAATTCATTGTAAAACCGAATTTCGAATTCTAAATAGTTATTTATGTATTTTCTAGAATGTGTTAATATCGTGTATGTTTATGAACTAGTTATGAAGATGTAGACAATCATTCTGTCCCATCAACATTTCAAGTTTCAAAATTTATTACTTTTATCAATAAAATATTATTAAATGAGAATGAAATTAAATTGATAATGCTTGCAAATTAATAAATAGTTACAATATTAATTAGTTAATTATTTTAATTTTGAATTACTTAACATGGCATAAAATGCATAAATGTCTATCTGAATATCTATTTAAATGACACAATCCTTATATGCTTTTTAGGAAAATAAAAATTGTTGGAGAAATATTATCTATTGCTATATTTTATGAGTGTGAATAACTATGTTGGTGTACTTGCAAAAGTATTTATCATTAGTAATCTTCTTTAATTCTTCATACATTTGGCATAAGTCAGACTTAGTTCAATATGTTTTTATGTTGTTATTTTTGGGCTATAATTATACTTTTAAATCCATTCTTCAACTTTTTGTAAATTTTTTGAATTAATAAATTGTTGAAATAATCAGTTTTCTTGTAAATTTTTGAAATTCCTTATTTTAGATTTAGTTATCATTTTAGTAATTGAATATGACTTGGTCTTTTCTATTATTTCAACGGTAAAGTAAATCATTTTTTTTCAATAGAGAATTTTGTTTTCTTTTATTTGCTTTCAGAATAACCATTGATCATTCTTGTTTTAAGTATTGTAGAGTTTATAATATTTCCAATTTTAGTCCAATTTAGTCCTAAATAAACATTTCTATATGGTCATTAACCATAATTATAATATTTCCTTTACATTATTTGCTCATTAATTGAATCTTTGTTCAAAGTTATGTTCCTATTAAGTGTTCAAATGATTTCTTCCTTTGGTCTCAAAGTCTTTTAATGTTTCTTAAATTCGAACAATGTCCAAAATCATAAATTAGTCATTGCTGTTCTAAATGACTCAGTAAATTCACTTTTTACTTGCCTAATTTAATGTATTGGATTTTTTTTATTACATGCAATTTTAAAATATTGTACGGTGTTTATATTTCTCTTCAGACTACTGCAATTATTTCATTACTTTGTTCGTCACTATGATTTTGGTAAATTCAATATTAATCTATATCATTTATTCAAAAGCTCTTGCAATTATATCTCCATTATGTTTGCGTTTTCTGCAGATAGTATTTTCATTTAAAACAGGGTGGGTATGTATTTTTATGTATTGAGATAATGATAGTGAGCATATTCTGATGAAGAAACTTAATCTTCATGTTATGATTTAACACTTCACCGATTTACTTATGTTGGCACGGTTAAGAGTATATGGCTAAGTAGGTATCTAAATTCTGAAGTTATTTTGTTCATTAATTATGAAATTGAAATTTTCAAAGTTATTATAGAAGGCCTTTAAACTGTACGTATATTAATCGTATGAACAAATTTAGGAATACAAACCAAACTTGAAATGAAGTGTTTGTATTGATTATAATTATCTAGTGTTAGTTTTTTTAGTAAAAATTATATTTAAAAACTCAAGAACACTGTATTTTTAGTGCTATATCTCTAGTTAAAGATGCAGAAGTTTATTTTAAACTTTACTTTTCAAGATTGCAAAATATATATATGTAGTGTAATTAAAACTCCCACTACATATATTAAATTTCTCAAAATATAACAGTGCTCTAAGGGACCGCTTAAACAACATTTGCTCAGCAAAATAACTTTTAATACTATATATTTACTATCACATGTTGAATGTTTTAAAAAAGTTTGAAGTCACCACTTCTTGTGTTTTCAAATACTTTTGATAAATTGGCATCCTTTTGATAGATTTGATATCACATCATCGAAGGAGCTATAAAATGTGTATGCATTTATTTTTTCCCTTTTTTTAACTATTAGTCTTGGGTCCTAGTTAACATAGAATAGAAATGATATAAAACACGCCTGAATTTATCAAGCAGTAATCAATTAATACAGTACAAGTTTTATTATTTAATATATAATACGTTAAAAAATACGTTTTTGTTTTTTTAAAAGACCAGATGGTTTTTTTAATAGGGAAACGTGGCAGTTATATCATTATCTTCTGCAATAAAAAACTTAAAGTAGACCTTGGAAATTAGTCTACTTATAAATATCCGAAGTTTCAAAATTGCAGTAGTTCGCAAACTCTTAATAGACACGTCTGCAGCTTAGCTTAGACGCTGTGAGCATTATGGGTGTAATATTTGCGAGGTGGAAGTTTTACAACCAAGAAAATGAGATTTTTTCCCTAAGTAAACTGTTTTATCAGATCGGGAAAAAATATTTTCCCTTCTTTATTCCCAGAATGATAAAGTGTCATATTTTTATGGAATAGTTGGTACACCAGCTTCAACAAATTTACCTGAGGCATAACGCGAACAGAGAGGAAAAATAAAACAGTTCGAGCAAATAAATTTTTGTGAAAAGTATGAACTTTTACTATATTTATTCATTTATGTAAAAAAATCACAAAAATACTTCTTTTCCTTAGAGGATATCGTAACTATCTGAATTCTTTTGGAATACATATGATTTATCCACATTTTTTATGGATTTCATTTTATAAATTTAGCATTCCATTCCGAGGATGTTTTCAAGAATATTTTAACGGTTTTCTTGATTTGAAAAAGAATAATTTATTTTTCATGGATTGTGATGGTATAAACAAATAATGTATAGCGGCTGTAGTTTTTGAAATATATCTTTACGGTTTCTTTCATTTTTTAATTATCTTTTATTACGTTTGGCCTGATTTTAGTAAGAATTGTTGCTGCCAAATAATAACTATTAACATTTATTTATAACAATACTGTAATATTTATTTATAACAATAAAAGTTCAATACTGATATTAGATTTATTTATTCTTTTTAATACATTATTTTATTTATATTTTATTTTATATTTTCTATGCTCTTAGTTAGAGCATAAAAACTTAATCTTAGAAAATTTGAACGTCTTTTAAGTTCCTTATACCAAACTTGTTTTAAATGATATTTTAAAGCTTCTATTTATTTGGAAAAAAAATATTTTTCATGGGCTGTGATGATATAAACAAATCTAATATATAGCAGTTGCCTTATTTGAAAAATAATTTTACATTCTAGTTCATTTTTCTTAATCATATTTTATTATGTTTAGCCTGCTTTTAGTAAAAACTCAAACTGACCAACATTAACAATAAAAATTTATTTATAACAATATTATATTATCTATTTATAGCAATAAAATTTCCGTAGTCATATTTCTAGCAAAATCATGCTTTAGACTAATACATTTATTATGCGTCTTATTTGTGTAAATTGACTTATTTTTGTCTTATTTATTGCAACTTGCATTCATTTAATTAGAACACATACATTTATTTTCCTTGTAATTAAGAAGAATGTTCTGACTTTACCTCATTTAAATACCATTTCTTTAAAAATGTGTGTCACGTATATAATATATTTTTTTTATATTTTTTCCTATCTTTGTTCATCCACCAAAAATTTCAATCAACCTTTATATATATCCGTAATATTATTATGCTAAAACTGAGTAAAGTAATATTGATGATTAGTTAAGAGATATTGGAGTCTGAGGGTTCAGAATGCGTTTCATATTAAATGAATTCATTAAACTGTAACACGAGAAAATCAATCCATAATATATTTAAAATATCAAATATCAGAATGACTGTAGAGTTTTTAACCTTCCAGCGGGCGCGCGTATGCGAGAGATACACTAGAGATGAATTTCTTCAGATCCTGTGGAACTGGGGACGCCTATCTTTGCCTATTTGTCTCCCTCACTTTGACCTACTTTCAGTTGTCTTCGTAAGTTTGTGGCGTTAATAAGTCTCTGCCGATCAGATATTTCTATCTTAGAGATACGCGCGACCGTTTATGCAAGCTTTTTGCACATCTGATTTTGAATGATTTACAAATATTATTATTTTTTTAAACTCTCGACAGCTGGAAAATGCACTTACGACGGAAATTGTTGAAAAAAAGCCCCCACATCTCTAAAATGTGAGCTAAAATTAAAGGCGCTAAAGAGAAAAACCAAACTAGGTATTGAAGAAGGGGAAGATGCGACATCAGGGGAATAACCTTGCCAAAAAGAAAAGCGGACTAGAATCATGATTTGACAGAAATTTATATGTTTGGAGCATGCTAAACATATTTGCTCAAATTGCAATGCTGCAATGAAATAACAATGAAACTATTTTCTTCCTTTTCACATCTAACTTTCAATTACTTCTTCCCTTTTTATACATAAATTCTGTATTTTTGCACTTCTATATTTTATATGCAAATTGTTCTGTCAATATATCGACATTTTTATTTATATTATTTTTAAATCAATTCAGTTAACCTGTGGTCATTTTATATTGTTATTACAATCTGTGTTTATATTGTTTCTGCTTCTTTTTAAGTAAAAAATGTTTAAAGTGATTGTAGTTTTTAATCCTAAGCTCTTTACAATATTATTTTAATAGTTAAGCTTTTGATAATTTACAGTTTACAATAGCGTATGTCGGAAATATATAGGACCTTTCAAGTTGGTATGATGGCAGCGCCCGCTGGAAGGTTAACTAAAACGATTATATTCAATAGTATATAATGTCTCGTAGAATTATTTAATTAATAATTTAATTAAATAATTCTATGATTAATGTATAATTTAATTAATGTTTAAAATTTAGTCAGATTTTATATGATATGGAACAAAATTTATTCACGGCTAATCTTCTAAAATTTGTCTTAACAAATCTATCGGACATAGTTGGTAGGAATCACCAACAAGTAAATTTTGTGAATTTTTAAATATAATTATTTGTCTCTGTACTTTTGATTTATTTATGATAAATTTAATTATCCTCAGGAAACCGATTTCTTGTCCAATATACAATAAAAATACATTTTTAAGAAATATATTAGGATTATTCGAAGACTAAGAGCCGTTTACTTATATATTATTCCAAAAAAACTTTATTTTCAAAATTTTATTTTTCTTTGCCTCTAATTTTCTATAAAGTTTCCATATTTGTCTAAGCATTTGTCACAACGTTCTACAAACTTCTGTATGCCTAAGTCGTAGACATCTGCCACCGGCTAGGATAACCACTCTTGAACTCCTTTCACCTCGCCATCTGTGGCGACACTCTTGCTGCTGCGAAATACTTTCAGGTAGCGGAATGTTAAACTCCCTAGGTACTGAACCAAGTCAGGACGGTGGGCGTCTGGAGAGGTGGACGGTTGATCAATCTGCTCCCACCCGGAAGATTTGACCAGATTTCGAGTATAAATGGCAGAATGAAGTCTGGTATTGTCATGCAGCAATAAAACTCCGAACTTCAGAAGACCGTGTCGTTTACTCTGTACTAAACGTCTAAGTTTAGTTAGGATAGAGCAGTAAGCGGCTGCATTTATTGTAGTCCCTCCCTTGCTGCATAAACTCGACGAACATAACACGGTTGCCATAACCTTGCGTGTTCAGATTGTTTGCTTGGCGTTGACTGACTGGCGGTGTTCTGCGATACCATTCCATTGACTGATGTTTAGATTCTGGGATTCTGTGAGAAACTCAAGACCATGTGACAATCTCCTCTAAAAATTGATCACCTTCTTAATGATGGCGATCTAAAAAAATCAAAAGCACAAGCAATTCTTTTCAGTTTGTGTTCCTCAGTAAGCAGCCTGGGAACCAACATGCGCGCAATTTGAGAAATTTCAACTATTCGGAAACGATTTTGTGCAAAGTTGTTCGGCAACATTCGAAAATTCAAATGCTAAAGTTGAAATTGTGAATCGCCAGTATTCACGAATCTTTTTATCCAAGACATTGACTAAATAATCTGTGATTACTGATGGTTGATCTGGATGCAGCTCATCATGAAAAGTTTCCCGTCCATCCTTGAAAGATTTCAGCCAACTTACGCACTTTGCTGCAACTCATTGCATCTGAGCGATACACGCTACTTATCTGTCTATGAATTTCCGTTGCTGGAACGGTTTTTTCTGTCGAAAACCGAATCATTGAATTGAAGTAGCATTGTACTTACCACACTGTAACAATAGCAATGCAAATGACTTCGTTTGACGAGCAAAGGATGCTGATAGTTGGTATACATGCGCGTTCCGATGTTTGAGAGACATTCGATTAGCTACAACGATTCGGACTTTAGTTTCCGAATAACCCTCATATAGTAAGTTAATGCAAAATTAAATTTTCTGAAAATTTTCTATTGAATTAAATTATTTGAAGTACAAATTTTAATGATAAAAATTAATATCTACAAACCACTAATCTATTTTGTTCATAAAAGATATCTGTTTTATCAACATTATTATATCTCTCATAGAACTAATCATTATTCTCTGCATTCAATACACCTATCTTGCATCTGTTATTCCCCCTTTCAACATTTAAGCGGTTTTGTAGAAAAATAAATGAATAATAATTTATACATAATTGATGTTATTACTCTTAATAACAAAATTTGGTATTTCTACTAAAGGTCATATCATTTGTTAACTACCATGATTTTATAGGTTACAAAATGTGTGCAGGATTATGATCCTGTTCTCAAGACCTTCATTAGCTTGTCAATTCATTTCGTTTTACTTTGACTGTTTCTCATAATTTCATTTGTTTTATAGAGCAGATATTCTAATTAGTTACTTGTTACCGGCCTTAAAAGAAAATAAAAGTTCAAAATATGACAGAGATTTATCAAAATAATTGTAAAATCTTCCTTTGAAATAATTTAATTTCATTTTTAACTTGGTTTAAGCTAGTTATCCATATCCGATACCAGATTATTTCAACCGAGATTGTAAATAACACATCAAATTATTCTCAGTTTATTAATCATTTAAGAAATATATCAATATTATAAACATCGTTAAAATATTTTAATCTAAAAGCGTTATTTAATGTCATGCCCTAATTTTAAATCATTTGAATTATGATCATTTTTACCAATATCTGTATTTAAAAAAAATGACTACATTATGAGCTTCGTGATCATTTGTGAATGAATGAAATGAAAACTCTAACCATGCAAACGATATATTTTCAAAAATACTTTGTCAAATTGTTTTTGAAATGGTGATGTATATCACTTTTATTATTCTGTCATCGTCAATCGTCGCAATAATTTTAAATGTGTCACTAGTAATATTCTATTTTCAATCATTCTAAGAGCTAACTTGTTTAACAAGTGTTGAATATTCGTAAGCAAAGTAGAAATTTCTTTCAGACTGATAGTTCAAAGCAAATATTATTAATAACATTAATGGGAATGACAAATGAATGCAGCTACATTATGGTTTAGATTAATTGCTGTGGATATTAGTTTTGAAAAAAAGAGTAGATTTTCAAACTTCATGTCAAAGATAACGATTAATTTTATTACTTGTTGAAAAATAAATATTTATATAAACAATTCTTTCAACGCAGTTATGCATGTTATTTGTACTTTCAAAAGAATTTTGTTTGTATAAACAAACATATGTAAATAGAAATCAGTTCGAAATTGCTTTCATCTTTTGTTGTTTGACAAAGGAAAACTAGAAAGCAAACATGAATTGAATAAATAATGGCTCTTATGATATTTATATGGTACATATTTTGTCATGGCATTCCAAATGAATTGGAATATTTAATGGAAATGTCTAGCAGAATTTCTTATAACAAAAATATTTATTTTTTTGATCACATACATTTCGATACCTTTCTTAATGTTGTTGAACGAACACATAATTGAAAATGTTGTTGAATAAATATATAATTATAGTGAATGTAAAAGTAAAATAAAATAAATTTACTATATCCTTGATTGAAAGATCCTTGATCTAATGAAAAACATTACCTAGATGGTCGGTTTGTTGGCTGTTGGATTTTAATGGCGCAAGAGCCTAATTAGACTATGCTGTGTCAAACATACAGTGAAAACGGGAGACAATGATAAAAATTACTTGATAAAATTTCAAATATCTAAAAATTCTATCTAATCACATATCTAAATATATCTAATATCTAATATAAATAATCACATATCTATCTATTTAATATCTAATCACATAAAATCTAATATCTAATCACAAAGAATAAAAGTGGTAAATTCGTTGATAAAAGTTTAGTAGATGTAAGAAAAAACACAATATTAAGATTTTAGGAAATGAACTCAGATGACAAATATTCATAAATGCATTCAAAATTAGACACAAGAAACAAAGATAAAAGGAGAGTCAAAAGGAAAAAAAATTAAAGCTATTTGCTTTTGTACATAGTTGGAATAATGTACATCAGTTTTGGCCTCCGAACATCCTTAGCAGGTAGAGGAGGACTGTCATCGTCATCAGAGGTGGCCTCTAGCTCTTCACTCATATTATGATGGTTCGATGGTAACTACGGAATTATAACAGCCCAAAGAGGTAGATTTGTTGTCCCTTTCGCCATTTCTAATTTTCTTTGTTGCAGTTTTTACTGCAGAAGGGATATTTTTATATTTTTAAACTTAGAGTCTATTTTTAATTTTCTCTTATTCTCAACAAGTTGGAATTCAGATGTGGCTTGTGAATTAGGAACAATTTTAGATTTAGAAACGAGATTCTATGTACTTTTAAAGAGTAAAGCATTTATAAATGCTTCAACTGATTTGGGACAGATTTCGGTACTGCTACTTTCATTGATGGTGGGGTGGTCGGCTGTATGCAAGAAGAAGTAGGTGTGTGAGATTTTTGAAATGGTTGAGAATCGGAATCTAAGATTATTGGAATGAGCTGTATACTTTTGGTTTCTAGAACATTTTTAGTTACTGGTGCATAGGTTAATCCAGGAGTTAAAAGAGCACATAGAAGAGAATAGAAACAATAGTGTGTTTGAATGTTTGCAGATGCAACGTAAGTAAGAGATAATGCAATTTTTGAAAATATGCACAAATTTAAATAAATAAAGAATTGCATTAATTATTTTACTAATAAGGATCAAACTGAGAGTTTTAATAAAAATAGCACTTTTAATAAATAAAACAATATCATAAGGAATGGCCGAATTTCGACAACATCACTGTATTTTGAATTAAATTAATTGTTAATTTTCCATTTTTTCTTATATATTGAGTTTGAATTTCTTAGACCGATGAAGAATTGGCTTTAGGAATATTTATTTCAAACTATTATTTTCTTTCTAAATGCCTTCCACTTTTTTTTTCTTTTCTTTAATTGATATAAAATTAATAAAAGTTTATAAATATTAATTACTTTTCTTATCATTCAATAAAATATAGTACACATACATGGAAATTGAAGTCTTCAAGCATTCGTTTAATTTATCTCAAAAATTCTTGAAAGAATGCTATCTCAATCATAACATCTTCATTGTAGAATGTAAAACATAACAATGTGCCAGCTCTTAAAAAACATTTTTATATAATGCAGAACAGTTTAGTATCTACTGACATTGAAAAAATATTTATCAAATAAACATAGCTTCGAACATTGTTATAAAACGGTTACTTAATTTTAATATAAACATGATATTTTATATTAAAATGCTCATTTAATTAAAAGAAAGGTCCCAAAAGTAACTCATATATTGAAAGCGTGAATATTGCTTGAACTTTAGTTATGTAAACTAAATTATTATTTTTATTTCAAATTGATTTATAGCATAATGTTTCAAATGATACTACCCAATTTTAGCATTAATTGTATATTTAAAAATATATTACATAATTTTCACAGATACACATAATACGAAATTAAAATAAAAACAGAAAATTCAATTATTTCAAATGTGAATGATTCATATAAGTTTTTATTCCTTGAAAAATCGATCATTATATTGGAGAAAATGTCAGTCTCGAATTGGACCCAGGCCAAATAAAAAAATCATCAGAAAATATTTGAAGGAACAGACAATAAATAACTTCTGGGGTAATCGGAAAATGTCGAAGCTTTCAGAGAAATGAAATTATTTGAGAACATTTATATACCTATATATAAGTATGCGTCATATGTATGCATTAAATTGTATATGTATCTCTCTCTCTCACTCTCTCTCTCTCTATATATATATATATATGTTTGTGTATACATATGTCAAATTTTAAATAATAATAAGTTTTTAATTATAATATTTCTTTTTTTTTAATTTCAACATTTTAAACCCTGTAACAATTTATCAAAGTGTCAAACAAATTTACGACTGTTTAAAATTCAAATCTTATCGCGATTATTAATTTTTTTACATACATTTATAAATCTTTTTCAAAAATTTTAGATGCAGAAATATGTAAATCTTTTCAACTTTAAAATATTTTTGTTAATAATTATCAAGCTTTGGACAACACATACAATAATTGAAGCAACATGACAACATGATATGTTGACCTTTTTATTATTGGATACTAGCTGGTTACTAGTGCGTTGCTACGATAGAAGAAATAATTTTGAAAATATCGTTCGGAATTTAAAATAGTTATCTCTTTTAATTAGCGATGATAGGAAGAATTTTCCTTGTCTAATACATTCATTGAAATTAAATGATATAGAAAGAAAAATATAAATAATATTTCTTCTATTTTTTTTTTTACTCTTATATTTAAATGTTTTAGGGTAGACATTATTTTTATTTTGTTTTTTCGTCTTCAGCAAACATAAATAAATTTCTTGGCATTCCGACTCGTGATCATCCAACACACAACTGGCCATGTGAGAAACATGGATTTTCTAGGTTCAATCCGCAATCTTGAAGCGATTGACATTGCGCCGTATTGATGGTCATTGAAAATTTAAGTCCAGTGGGGAACTGCAGTCGTTTGAAATCAAAAGTCATGCCATTGAGAACAGTGAGTCTGGTTTTCAATTACACAAACATGGTAGATTAATGTTCCGAAAGAGAATAATTGACACTCGGACTTTGAATAACAAAATGCTTGGTGACACACCTGGAATATCCAACCTATTTAAAAACTATTGGATGGATTACAACTCCTTGCCCGTTTATGATGCTGTCATTTGATTTTTAGGAAACAAAATTGCCGGGAACTTTAATTACAGGATTGATTGCATTGATGTCGTTGTTTTTTAATGCCAAAATAGCACATTCATTCTGCCATTTATGATTTTTAAATTGGTTGATAACCCCATTTAGTATTTTTATTACTGGTGATAATTTGTGGAAAATATTTCTGAATCAATTATTCGTTGGATGGCAGAATGAAGCAAAAGTTCATTGGAAATGGATTGCATTTTATGGTAAAATCAACTGGTATTTTTCCTTCACCAATCTTCAATAGCTGTTTTGAGAATGTGTCTGCCGACGCATCGTGCAGTAAATGTAAGCGCTTATTAGTTTTTAATGTGAATTTTCTCACATTGTTTCCAAGATACTATGCTTTGAAGCTAGCATTGATCTTATCAACAGGTGTTGGCTTAGGGATTGCTGGAAAAGTTTGTCGGAAGACATCAGATAATGTAACGAGAGTGCCAACGAACGTTTGTGCATTTGATCATAAATCTTTAAGACTTCGATCAAATGCTTCAAGAAATTTCTTATGATTCCTGTTGCATTCGTTCCGCACAATGATCTTGCATATCTGTAGAATATCAGATATTCGATATTCTTTTGAAATTTTTACATTTTGAAATTTTTGTTAAATGCATATCCAGTTATAATTTGAACGCCGAATTCCCTTTTCGTACCACCATCTAATAAGTAGCCTCAATACCGGATGAAACGACAACTAAAACAATTTAGTTTTGAGATCGAAAGTGAGTCAGTTCTACACTTGTTTGAGAAGCTTGAACTCTCTCATTTCTTTGAGTTTTACTAGTAGATCTGCTTATTGACCAACGTTTGGGAGTCAAATTTATTAATACAATATACTCTTAAAAATATACGCACGATGCAATTAATACGATATACGCTTGTATAACCAAAATATTGTTTAACGATTCTTAGAAGAAATAGAATTTAGTTGGTTTTTTATGGGACAAATGTCATCTTTGGCTAAGCTAAGCAACATTCAATGGAGAAGCAGGAAAACTTTTCCATTGGAAAATGTGAATTATATATAATTTATTAAGTTCGATAGAAGAATTCTATTTTGAATATGCAAGATAAACTGTGAATGCAATAATTGTACTGTTTTTAACCTTCGTGCAAGTGCAATGAATAATCTGGCGATGTTTTATCGCAATGATCGGATGAACGGTACGGCAGAGCATAAAATTAGGACAACCATTCATTTTTATAAATTAGATTTATGTATTCTTTTTAGAATTGTAAGGCTCGGTGTTCTCTCAGAATTGTTAAGGTTGAAACTATTTTTTGTATCTTTCGTGATTCGTTTAATATTCGTCCAGAATTTTCCAGATTAATGTTAGAAAATGTCATAAAATATTTTCATAACAATGTATTAAACACACAGAAAATGTATACATGCCTTAAAATAATTGATGGAGTGGTGTTAATATATTTTTTGAAAATTAAGATAGTGCAATTTTTTTAATCGTTCCGGAAGGTCTTCCATACACCGCAAAAATTTTCTTACATTTTTTAACTAATATTTCAAGCCCGTATGTTTGGTTCTAAAATTTCTCACATACTCTCTGATAAAGCTGTTACAACAGAGATTGATTTAAATAGCATTTGCGCACAATAGTTAATAATAAACTCTGGTTTGAATTTAGAATCTTTAATGAATGTGTTGTCTACTTGCAGAGTTATTTGGAGGTTAACACTTGGTTAATAGATGCAGTAAATAGATACACAATATTTTATACATATTTTATTATGACTATAATCTTCGCGGAGACGAAAGACCAAGCTTCATCGTAATCGGTCGAACGCTACGACAGTGCATAGAGTGCGATCAAACAAAGTTTTATTTTTATATATTAAATAAATTTTAAAAAATAAATTTATCAATACTATTACAACATTTATTACAATTTATTAACGATACAAATTACGAAAAGAACACGTTTCCACTTTTGATCCTTCATAAGTTTTTTACGTTTCCTTAATATAAAAGATTGTTTTTGAAATGATTCATTTATATTTCGGAATCAAATGAATTGCACTTACAG
The DNA here is from genome assembly GCA_026543055.1 of Argiope trifasciata. Classification (NCBI taxonomy): domain Eukaryota; kingdom Metazoa; phylum Arthropoda; class Arachnida; order Araneae; family Araneidae; genus Argiope; species Argiope trifasciata. The sequence goes on from JAPMOQ010031793.1 coordinate 3,207,388, forward strand.
AATACAAATGAAATGACATTGATTCAGGATAAATTATTCATGATAATTTATTCCTTCTACATTTAATTTCCCATAAAACGCAGACTTCATTTATGCAAACAGTGCTCAAATGAAAAGGAACAAGGAATGGATCGTCGCAACAACGTAACCGTTAAAATATTTGCCTATGCCCTTCTGAGAGAACGAAGCGATAGATCTAGGATGCGATTGGTGTCTCCGGCCTAGATCAAAGCATGTTTGGACCCTACCATGCGCAGGAAAGTGGAGAAGCTCTTATGTAAGGCTTCGGCCGAATGACGCTACTTTTTGACTTCCTCTAGAACAGATAAAACCATAAACTCAAATGTGTACAGTGAGACACTCCGAAAACTTCTCAGGTTCATCATGAACAAAGGACTAGTTATAATCACAGAGAGTGTGGTTCTGCTTCATTCTAACACGCACTCATACGTCTAAAAGATCACTTTTTTTTAACTGACCAAGTTGCAATGGGAGAAACTCAACCATCCACCCTACAGACCAGACTTGCCACCCTGCGATTTTCATGTGTTTGATCTCCTGGGTAAATATAGGAAAGGGAATCGTTTCAAAGCAGGCGGAGAACTCAATTTCCTTGTGAAGGACTGGGTTTTTGCACGACTACAGGAATTCTAGGAACAATGAATCTTTCTACAAGTTAATCAATGGGATCGTTGTGCTCAGGCCTATGCTGTGTAAACTGAATAAAGCCTTCATTTATACATACAGCATTAATTCGTTCCTTTTCATTTAAATACGCCTTGTTTAACTGTAAACTAAAATGAAGTCACATGTTTTTTTCATTGTATCTAGATAACTACATAATTATATAAAAATATAAAATAATAATAATAATAATAATAAGGAAATAATAACAGTCATCAAATCATTAATAATAAGAGCCTATAAATTGTATTATTTATTTCTATACACCATTGCATGACATTATTTAAGCAACAAAATACTTTTCGTTTACTTCTTTTTGAAAACAAAGAAAAAAACTCTTGTAAAAATAAAATCAATATTTGCTTGTACTTTGTTTTCTTTAGTTTTTAGTGGAATAAAAATATTTGAACACCATTTTATTCCCAAAACTCCAAACTTCCTAAACAGAAGTCTATAATTTAGGAGGAAAACCCAAGCTAAGTTTTTAAAAATATTGTTTCAAAAGATATGAAAGAATTTTCGCTTGAAACTGCAGAAAATCTACTTACAGACATAATTCAGATAAATAGAATTGTTTACAAAACCTAAGGACTCCTGCGCCCTTGCTTTAACTCACAATAAACATGTCAAATTCTTAACCGTGTGGTGAAATAAATCTTTTTAAATTTTACAAAAGAGTAAATTGTTTACAAGGTCTATGCATTTCGCAGTGTTACATCAACTAGAAAGAAAAAGGCTTTATAAATAATTATTTGAGTTGGCTTTAGATATTTAACTTAACCACAAAAACATTTCAGAAGTTAATTTAAAAACTTTTAACTAAAAAGGCTTTCTTGTATAACACTACCTTATTTCTTTGAAAACAGATAGTATTTATACTCCTATTACTTTAAACCCCCTTTTCAGATATTAAATAACATAAAGTATGGAATGTGATACAATGGGTTAATAATTAATAAACATTTTATCTTAGAGTTCTTTTGCATTAAAAAAAATCAGATTAAGAGCTGTTTATTTCTGTAGTTTATTTAACAATTTATAGCTAAGGAAGTCTGATTTTTCATGAAAAGGAAACATTTATCAAGATCTATTATAGTAATTAAAAATAGAATTTCTCTTTATGTATATATATATATATATATATATATATATATATACACAGTCGAATCCGGTTAATTGGACCACCGGATAATCGGACCAGCTGCTTATTCGGACCGAATCTCAAAGAACCGAAACAAATCCTATGACATAAGCCTAATATTATTCGCTTATTTGAACCAAAATTCCGTTTAAACGGACCAAAGAACGTGGCAGGGAAGATGTAAAAGAAGCCACAAGTTGCCTGTGCACAGCAGGAAGTCCGAAAGGGAAAAGAACCAGCTAGAGGTGAGCAAGCACTTTATTTTTTAGAACGAGCAGCTCGGTTGTAAGTTCTTAAAACGTTGATTTGAATTTGATAAGAACTTTTTTTTTACTGTGCTTCGCATGCTGAGTATCATGTAGATCGTTTCGAAGAATTTGTTTGTAAATTTATTTTTCAATGAATAAAGTTCATAAGCAACAGTAGTTCTTGTTTGTATGTTTGCCATACCATACCGCAGAATAAAGGTCATAATGACATTTCAATATATTACGTATAGCACGTCTCGTCTTGTAGCATAGGGCATGTTCGTGTAATCGGACCAGCCGGTTATTAGGACCAAAATGACCGCGTCCCGATGTGGTCCGATTAACCGGATATATATATATATATATGATGATGATGATGAAGACAAATATCTATATGCAACCAGTATTTGATTAATATCTGTCTGTATATTGTCGCAAAAACAAAATAAATTCACAATTTTACAAAATTAAAAATGCAACAAAAAAACGTATTACTGAAAGTAGAAAGTGTAGAGGTATTTTAAGCATTTCCAGTGTGTGGAAATTGGATTATATGATAGGACATTTCAAATGATCATTGACATAGAATGTACGTTCACATGAAGCCTGATAGTAACATTAAAATAAATTTGAAATAAGTATAAATTTATCTCCATTATGATTTCAATATACATTGGGTATTTGTTAAAAGGATTTGCAGGTGATATTTAAATACACTTAAATTGTAAACCGGAACCATATCCTCAAAAAAGTTACCCATGATTTCACATTTCAATTTTTCATAAACTATCTACTTTACATGTTAAATTTTGAAATAGAAAAATGATTACAGCAGAAATTTAATCTGAATTAAGACCCAGATAAAGAAATTGTCTCCTATTCATATTTCATCATGATGCAAATTATTGTATTATATACTTATGAATATTTATTAACCTTTTGTATAAAGTAAAAACGTACTCGAAATGAAATGCTAATAAACTTTCATAGAATTCTATCGTTTTGAGATTTATTCATGCATTTGAGGTGAGGTCACAATGGATTTGCTAAAAGACTTTAGCTTCAGGTTACTTGTAAATTATGTTGCTTCGAATAACAAATTTAATTTTGTTTGTCCTCATGCTTACTTATATTGATACAACAAAGGGTTTTACAGTCATCTTTGAATTTTTTATAGTTGTTCTTGTGAATTTACTCTTGGTTTTTGTGGGATGAATGAGCTCTTTTTTCCAAATTGGGCTTTAAAATTCGTATTTGATTTATTTTTTATCCCTTTTGTAGCAGGAACGAACATATATATGATCTGAGTTTGGCAGTGTATTAATGTAGTAGAAAATGTGTTAATAATGACGTATAGAAGCGCAAACACTTTTTCCATATTTTATAATTTATTTCCATTTGTTATTGACAACCTTGGCGTTTGGCTAATGCCTGGTTAAGTCTAAAAACTTTTTTCCTACATAAGTTATATTAATTCTCTTTGGTTACATAATACTTATTATTAAAAGGCATTTATAATTCTTCTTAAAAATTGTAAGAATATCGCAAGAATTTAAGCATTCTGCTTGATCCAAATATTATAAATGTGTAATTGTACATAATTATAATGAAACCACTACAACGAATAATATAAAAAATTCTCTATAAGGAAATCTATCGTGATACAGAATATATAGCTTCATTCTAATGAGATATCATTGATGGTAATTAATATCTGAAATGAGATTTCAAAAACACGGTTTGGGAAATCAACCTCTTCAATCGATTAAAATTAATTAATCATAACATTGCAACACTAATGAGCAGATGTTTCAAAATAATGAGGAGATGTTGAAATTCTAATCCAGTACACGAAAATTTCTAAAAATCTGTATTAAAATAAATATGATTTCAAAGTAATTCTATTTTAAATAGAGAAAGCAAATAGAGTCTGATTTAATGGGACAATGTAATTTATAATAACATTGTCTCATTACATCATATTTTCTTAGTTTAGAAATAATTCTTTGTTTAGACAATTTTTATTTAGGTTCTCTTATATTAAGATAATTTATTACATAGTTTTCAACAAAATGAAATAAATAAAACATGAATTATTTTTTTCAAAAAAGTATCATGTAGATCGCTAATCTAGTTTCACGTCAATATCTAAATGGAAGGATTAAATTGAAGATTCAAACGTAACCGGAGTTTGAGGAAAAAGTAGGGGGAAAAAACTTTGTTGAGCGAAACTTTGGCCGAAAAAATAAAAATAAAATAAAAAACACGTTAGTTAGATCTGGTTGGATTTATGTAGAATGTTGTAACTAGTTCTAATGTTATATCCAATAAGATTCAATCTAATTTCATCCATTCCATTACTAATTAAGTAAGATTCGGCAATGTTTAGTTTATCAGAGTTGCTAATCTTCAAAGTGTGCTCCATTTAATTTAATAAAATCCGGGCTTTAGATTTTTGTTTACTAAATAATATTTTTCAAAAGAAATAGAGAATTTTAACACATGTAGTGAACTTTGGCATTTCTTTGATGTCTTGAATATAGAAAATGAATTTTTGATATTCCGTATAAAAACCCGTCTTAACGTAAACACTGTCAAAACAGATACATTAAAAATCCCAAAACTTTATAAGAAGAAATATACAATATAATAATAATAATAATGTATAAGATAATAATAATACATTAATTAAATAACAGTATAAGATGCAAAAGAATTTGGTTGTTTTAATAATGACATGTATAAAATATGCTCAATGAAAGAAATATTTTAACACTACTATATATTTTCTTAAGTAAAACAGTGCTTTCAAATAAAACATTATACAAAGAATTAGTTCCATATCTGAAAAAGAAATCCGATTGATTAGTAGTGCGGCAAAACAGATATGGTTGAGAAGTTCATACCCTGAAGTTTTTATATTTCGAATCGGGTCAAGCAAGAAAAAAATAAATCTAATGATGTTTCATTTTTTTATAAATCTATATATCAGAAATTTAAGAATATATGACACTTGAACTGTCTATTTGAACTTTGTGAATCAAAAATTGCTTTCCTACTATTGTCGTTTTATGAAAATTAAAATATTTCTTTTATCAAAACATTAAATTTTTCTTTGGGAGGAAATTGTTTATGGCCACTGTACATGAAAAAATATTTCGCACAAAATTGCTGAATTGAGCTGAACAAAAGTGCTGATTGAAAAAAAGATTGCTGAAATATAGCTTATTTCCTATTTCAGTACATATCTGCCAAAAACAAACATAGTTCAACCAATTTACTTGCATGATTATTCTTCAAAACTTTCTATCTAATGTTTAAATATCTCTTGCTGTTTTGGTACTTTAATGTTAAAATGTTAAATTTTAAATTTTTATCTTGAACCATCATATCTTCTTTATTCGAAAAAGAGATAAAATTACAAACATATAATCGAATAAAAGTATTCAAATAAAATTCTTAATTGAATAAAAGTAGCGTCGTAAAAATCTGAAACATTTAAATTTCCCTTGCGAATACTTTTGATTGCAGCCTTAATAGAAGACTTTCGCTCTTTATTACGGTACTTTAAAGATTTGTAAACTATGAATGCTATACTTTATTTGTCCTTTCGGTGATATTTGAAACTTCTTTTCAACTTTAGAATCACAAGTATATGATCAAAAGACGTGCTTTATAAACTTTGATTGCAGGTCTTTTCAGTTGTGTTTAGAAAAGTACACTTGATGGCATTTGAACTCTCCTTTGCGTAATAATTTTATTGCTCAACAAAGCAGACAATGCCTTTTCAGCTGCCTGAATTTCCCGTCACTGCCGTTTCACGGGCATTTGCTTTTCTATGTTTGAACCAAAGGAAGACACATTGTAAACTGTTCGGATTTATGTATAGACTTTGGTAGAAACAAGCCATTTTATACACTATGAAAAATAATGCTTCCCAGAAAATTCTAGGCTGCAAGCTAACGTCAAACGAGCTTTTTCTTTATGGATATTAACTGCAGGGCGTAATCGTTGGAATGAAAGATGTTAGTCCTTGTTTCCATCGTAGCAGCTTTTAAATTACTAGAGTAACTGAATGAAGTGAAAAAGAATTTGAATACCTCGTTAACGGCTGGGTGATTATCGTAATTTCTAATTTTCTTAAATTTATTGCAAGATTAGGAGAGCCATTTAATTAGATCTAACTAAAATACTTTAAATATTCCGCTAAATTATGTAATCTATTTGAGATGTTGAAGAATGATAATTTTAAGGATGAACTAATTAAAATGATGTATTAGATTATGATTTTTAAGAAATTAATTTTAATATGTGTTATAATGTACACTATATGAACAATTTAATACTAAAATTCCCGAATTATCTCTCTTGAAAAAGCATAGGAGATATTTAGATACCATTCACCTTTAATGCTTTTATCTTTCTTAGCACATATAGGCTGATTTTTAAAAAATCCTTGCAGCTGGATTTCTACTTTTAAAAATCCAGCCATGAATTCATCAAATCCTCTTTTATTGTTTTAATTTAGTAAAAATGATATTTAGTGTAGTTTTGGTGTAATTTTTAATTGAGTATGTATAATCGTTTTCTCATCACTTATCCAAACATATATTTGATGCTGTAGAACATGTTTATTTCAAGGTGTGTTCAGATATGAAGATACAAAATATCGTAACAATGTAATCGTTAACAAATTTGCATATGCCACTATCTAGAGACTATGAGCCGGACGTCTAGGGATATGCTTGGAGTCACTGGTGTAGAGCGGAGCATGCGCAAGAGAAAGTAGAGATCTTATAAAACACTCTTATTAGCACTCTTATAAAGAGTGCCGTACAGTTGACTTTATTTGGTGAGTTCCTCGAGTACAGAACAACAATTAACTCGAATACGTACTTTGAGACACTCCAAAAACTACTCAGGTTCATCAAGAAATAAAGAATAGAGCTACTAACTGAGAGTGTGGTTCTGCTATATGATAACACGCGTCAACATGTCTTTAGGGGCGCACAAGTAAAATGGGCCATGTTTAAGAGGGAGCAGCTCGGCAATCCACCCTACAGAACGGACATGTCTTCCTGCGATTTTCATGTCTTTGGTCCCCTAAAAACAACTCAAATGGAAGCGTTTCAATTTTGATGGCAGATCAAGGACGCTGTGAAGGATTGGGTTTCGTCACTGGTACAGGAATTCTGGGAATAACGCTCGTTAATCAATGAGATCGCTGTGCTCAGGCCTATAAAGTATACTATAAATGAAGTTTTCATTTATACCTGCAGTTTCGTTTCGTACATTTTCATTTGTACATCCCTTGTATTATGTATGATAGGTAAGGTTTTAACATACAGAAAACATATTTGAATTAGTTTTTATCGTTAAATTAATAATAAAGAAATAAAATAATGAACTTAAAGTAAAAATCTGAAAATGCGACTCATTCACAATCAAGTTTGAAATAGTCATAAAATTTTCCCTTTCATAACTGTAAAAATATGCTCGTAGTGAAAACAGAAATCAGTTAAAGAACAATTTTGTTCAGCACAAAAATAGTTGAAAACTTGAATCTACATTAACACTAGAATTGTTTAGAAATTTTCAAGTATTTTTTATTGGTTTTTGGAAATAGCTATACATTTTGTAATTGAAACTGAAGTTTTCAATTTTGGTATTCAATTGAAAAGTACTGTGCTTTCGAAAAAATTTGGACATATTTCTTGATATATTGCAGATAAATATTTGTATTTATATTTTATGGCATTTTCAAATGATAAAAAAATTTAAAATGGATATATTCTCCAATGAATATATCCATTTTAAATTTTTTTAGCATTATCTAATCTTTCATATTCATAAATTACCATCATGTCACCATTGAGATTCAAATCCACCGAGCTCCTTAATTAATGAGGAGCAGGGACTTTTAATAAATCAGTATAATTAAGTATAACATGTGCATCAATCTATTTAAGCATAGCATTATTTTATTAAGCTTAATAATCTATATCAGGTCGACCTATATGCATTATAATAATGGACTGTTCTTAGGTTGGTTGTTGAAATTTTTTACTTTCTTCATGTCAATGAATAGGAAAGCAATTATATGAAAGCAACGAATTTTCATATAAAGTCACTAAATAAGTGTTTTATAAGTCTTTATCTAGTTGTTTCAATATGACTTTGACAATCTAATGGTGACACTCTTTCCATTAATATTATAAAAAGTAGCTTTATTGAATCATTTAATTATCCCGCCGGGATTCTCTAATTCTGTTATAATTTATATATGAGAATTATTCATATACTGAAAATAATACATTTTTTTGCCTGTAGTATTTCCCACACCTTTTAAAATTAATAGAGATTTCACAAACATGAGATACTACTAAGTTATGATTAATAGTATCCTTATATTTTAATTACATATAATTATTAAATTTGCATAAGAAAAAGTATAATAAAACAGATTGTAGAGTAGAAAGTAAAAATAGAGAAAAATGAATATTTTTTTAAAAATTATTTTAAAGAAAGCAATCAATAAAAAATGAATTGGGTAATAAACCAGATATTTTATGAAAAATACTGATATGCTTATGTATTTTAACTTGTAATAATTTATAACTTAAAATCAGTATAAAATAATTAAGTATTTAAATTTCAAATATTTAATTTTATTTAAAATGCAATGCTTGTTTTATTTTTCAACAAAAAAGTTGCAAAAATGTTCATTTCTCCATTTTTTTTATGCTTGTATTATGCAATAATCAACCCTTAAAAATAAATTAGTTTCAGGTATTTTATTTAATGCATTTTTGAAATGGGACGTCATTGTGAATTTTTCCCTTTTACTTCATTACCATTACCATCAGCTCAGGGGCACTAGTTTTCCAATATGGAAAAAAACAGTTAAATATCATTTACTTGTATTTATATATCGTTTTACAAATGGCAAATAAATGCAAGCAATCTGCATTTAACTAATGAGGGTTAATTGCTAGGCCCTCTCGAGACTAACTCATGTAATCTTTCCCAAGTACCATTTTATCTTTTTTCCAGCTGTTCTACTGAGAGAAGGTAAATTATTCCAGAAATGTTTCTTATCGCCCGTGGCAGGGATTTTGTCTCACACGTTCCTTTTTTATTTTTCTTGAGAGTTTCTTTTAAATCAAATAATCGTCTTATTAATGTTTCTGCGCATTGTTTCGTATGGGAAAAACATAACATGATTGGAATTAAACAGGATTGTATTATTGATTTTATTTCCTAGCTAAAATGTTTGGTGACCAAAATAAAATATGAATATTCATCTATCATGCTATCTGACTGCTCTTTGCGCTTTGAATAAAAATATAAAAATTAGTATATCACAATAATCATTCTTCGAATTTTAAAAGAAGTGGCAATCATACAAAAAGTATTTAAACGTAATGAAAAAATGAGGCTCTGTAACCTTTTTTTCTTGCTTAACCTGTAACAAGAGCCATGAATTCCATCAAAACCTTCAGATACATTGAATCTAAAGGACTCCAATGTTATTTTTCTTTTTTTGTCTTTTATTAAAAATATCATTGAAATTTATCTTGGAAACACAATTTATTCTGGAAATCATGTATTTATGTATGCATTCTAGAAATAATGTATAAAAAATACTTTAAATAATGATAGTAAAAATGTGAGACGTTATAATATTAAATGCTAGAAGCTGCTAATAATTAAACAATTTTATAATGAGTATTTACTTCGCTTAGATAATACAAAATTACAATAATTTTATTAACAAATAGAAATAAAGAATAGGGTTATTAAAATGTTATTTTTTATTCTTTTTCAATTATTCAATTAAAAGTGGTTTCAGGAACATGGAGACGATAACTCCATAAATAACAACATAAAACATGAAGAAAGAATAATTCGATTGTAAGCACGTGCACATATTTTTGCTAACATACTGCTAATCGAGCAACTTGAAGGTTTTGAAGCGATGACGGCATTCAAGGACAAAATACCACGTGATAATCAGAACTATGAACAACGTTGTATTATTTTGCCTACCATCTCCAGGTATGGGTTGATAAAAATGCCTACGCGTTTTCCATTCCAGGTCTCTCCAAAGTTTAGTTAAAGGAATTTAAAACAAATTTTTAATAACTTGAGTACTAATATCAATTTCTCTGTTATCAAATTTCTCTGTGGGTTCGTGAATTGAATAGGCTTCTTAAGCAGAG